>JAHKKF010535996.1:0-25819 GCA_019740295.1 Labeo calbasu
TGAACTTGAGACTTCCTTCAAGTCCTGTTTCTCATGCATGAGGTCTGTAAGGCTTATCTCACCAATGTGTCCTACCTGATAAGGTGTTACTGAGATAAAAGAGGGTCTGAGATTAATTGCATGGATGCAACTAATTACACGGGATGTTTTGATGCATGCCCCATTCATGAGGTCACCTCCTACAGGCCCTCCATCCAGGTTGTTGGGGTGAGTCAGGGTAGGGAAAGCAAACAGTTGTGAGTTTCCCAGGATGGCAGGGCAGGGAGCCAGCGAGCGTGCCATGTGACGGAGACAGAATGAACGCAGAGCTTTGTCTGAGCACTGGGCATGAACCCAGCACAGGTGCCGAGAAAGGCAAGAGGGGCGCGGAGCAGGAAGGGAAGGATGAAGAAGAGAGGAAGGGAAACGATACGGCTGTCTGCTTGTGTTTATGAAACAAAGTCAGAGAATGGAGCATTGTCAGGATAGACGGCATATTTAATTTGACGGGAATGAAAACAAAGCTGTGAGTGACAGATGCATACTACCATTCAAGTGTTCTTTTTGTGATTTTTGCGGTGATGCGTTTTGATTCTTTGATATTAGAAAGTAATGATAGAACGTTTAGCGTTTATTTGAAGTGTAAGTGACGTTATGAATGCATTTCCTGTCCCTTTAAAACCATTTAATGCATCCGTGTTGAATTCAAAATAACAAATACCGTCCCAGACTTTTGAATGGTAGTGTACAGTCAGTTCAGTAGCTTGCACATGTCTAACATTCACAAACCATGTTTTCTGAAGATTTTGGGATGTATTTTCACTGTTGCGTAATGGTTGGCAACCACACACTCAAAAGTACAAACCACTGAACATGTTCCTTGTCTGTCCCTCATTGCCTCGTTTCCATTGACTTAAAATAAAACATGCCTCAACTCTGACTAACATCCACAGACTATCAATTTTTGAGCATACAAGGTGGATGGAGTCACCAGAATCAGACCGTCTTGTTGCGTAACTGAGATGTCACTGAGAAGTCAGTGCTTGCTTACTCTAATCTCCAATACCAACTTGGTAATACACAAAGCTTCTCTGTTGTTCAAACAATAACATGCCGTAGTATTTCTGAGAAAGTCTTGCCTGTATATGAGGGCATGTGAGAGCATTTGTGGTTTCCATTAGACTTTTCTTTTTTCTAGATAGGAAAATGTGCAAGGATGAGTTCCCACCATTGCAAGTCTAATACAAACCAGCTGTAGGGACAGTAGGATCCATCTCCTTCATTCCCTTCAGATAACAATCGGTGAGCTGGTGGCCTCGAGGGAGAATGTGCTTCTCTCTCACAGAGGCTAACAATTCAAAATAAGGAGTACAAGGAATTTACGAGTAAAAACATAAGGTTTTCTTGGTTCAAGAAGAAAATTTCCTTTTCCTTTGAGACGCTTCAACCACTGACGTTGACCGATTCATTTGGTAAAAATGCAGATTTTTTTTGGCAGGTTGTAGGAGTAATTTAAAAGGAAAGTGTGGACAGATGGCATGTCTTGTATAAAGATGGGGTTCATGTTGTTAAATAGCAACCGTCTTGAGTGCCTTCACCACTTTTAAAAACCTCAGGCTTCCAGATCATCCAGCCGCTGGGTTATGATTTTGGATGCGTTATGCTCCTTGCACACTTCAGTGCCAAGGGGAAATTCCTGGGTGGATTGTTTGTCAGACATGAGCAAAGAGGAATGCAGTTGTCTTCGCATATGACTGGATTAGACTGAAAACTATTAGCTGAAATATTTGCACATCTGTTCTGATGTTAAGTAGTGGAATATTGTTTGTTTGTAATGTGGTTGTAGCGCTGGGCTGATTTGCTGTGTGTAGCCTGCCGTCTAGTGGAGATTTAGCGCATGTGCAACAACGTTAATGTGATCTCGATGTTTATACGAGACTCACCCACTCCAAGTCTTCCCATTAGGCTTGGCACACTTCCTACTCAAATACTCCCCAATGAGATACTAGGAACAGAACTTTCTTTTTTTCTTCTTTTTTTTTTTCCACCACTCTCTTTTTGCTCTCAGACATGTGCAGTTAATTTTCCATTAAGAAATTCCAAGCATGAATGTATTTGCCTGCTGTTTTCCACTTAATGTTTTCTTTTCAAGTCCAGCACAAGCCGGAACGTCTTATATTTATCCTCTCGTTCTTTCTCTTTCCTCAGCCACATCTATCCTGAAGAAGGCCAAGCGGACACGGCGAGGCAACGTGCAGTTTGACCAGGTCACGGTCTTCTTCTTTCCTCGCTGTCAGGGGTTCACCAGCGTGCCCAGCCGGGGAGGTTGCACCCTTGGCATGGTGCAGAGGCACAGCGCCCAGCGCCGCTACACGTTAGCAGAGTTCGCCGTAGCACAGCGCCACCTACGGCGAGAGAAAATCAAAAACCGATTGAGGGAGGAGAAACTGGAAGCTCTTAAGCTGAAGGTATTTTTGTGTTTTTCTCGTTGTTGTCAAACATGAGTGGTGACATGGAGTTCATGTAAATATAAATATCCATTTTCTGTGGCAGCTTACCAAAAATGGTACCCAGGAATCTGAAGAGGCCGACAAGTTGACTATCGATGACATCCCAGAGGATGAAATCGACCTCAGTGGAGTAAACGTGGATGATGGCTCCTTCCTGCATCCCTACCCCTCTAAGAGAAGATACGCCATCCTCAAAGCCGCTGGCGTGAAGAAAATCGATAAAGATGAGAAGCGCCAACTGCATGAGTTGCGGGCGTCAAGAGAAGACTGTGGATGCGACTGCCAGGGCTTCTGCGAGCCGGAGAGCTGCAGCTGTAGTTTGGCTGGGATCAAATGTCAGGTGAGCGATTCAGTTATTTAGAAAAAGCATCCCAAGGTTATGGGTAATATTTACAGATTTTATTCCTGTAGCTCAAACTGTACAGAATTGTGCCAGCAACATTTTTAATTCAGTAAGGATGCATTAAATTAATCAAAAGTGACTGAAGTAGAATTCACATTAATAAATTACATTTTAATATGTATAAAATGCTGTTATTATAAACTTTAATAATATTTCCCAATATTTTAATCAGATAAATGCAGCATTAGGGAGCATAAGATTTCTTGTAAAAACCACAAACTTTAAAATAGTAGTAATGTGTGTTATATTTGTATGTAGATGACATGATAGCGTGAATGCTGCATTTTGTATACTTTCTTCATATTAATGTACTGTTTATTGACTTCACAGATGGACCATTCATCCTTCCCATGTGGCTGCACTAAAGACGGCTGTGGCAACACGGAAGGCCGCATCGAGTTCAACTCCAGCCGAGTTCAGACCCACTACATCCACACCATCATGAAGCTAGAGCTGGAGAAGCGTCTGGAGGAGCACACGCCAGAGAGCGAGACGCCCTCTGAAGACCAGCCAGACTGCAGTTCCCCAAACCAACCAGCAGAGAGCAGCACTACGCCAGACAGACCCACGTTTCACTTCAACTCAGAGCTAGTAGCCGCGGGAGAGAACAGCTGTAGCAGCGACATGACCGACTCGTCTAGTTCTTCAAGCCAGAGCGAGGACTCAGAATCTGCCGAAAACGCTCAAAGCGAGCAGTCGTCGTTAGACGTCGATGAAAACGGACTTACGAGAATCCTAAGCTTTAGCGACACGGACAATGAGGACTGTTCTGTTAGGGAGCGCAACAACAACTGCGACTACCAGAAAAAGAGTGAGTCAATGGGCTACGGCATTTTCAGCACGATGGACGACAGGCTCAGCACGTCACAAATGGACAACAGCCGCACAGCTATGTCTGAGCTCTTAGATGAGAACGCTAATCAAGGTAACGCGCTGTTCCACAGCATCTCCGTCCCGCACACGCCCTCGCCTTCTATCGATCACTCGGCTAGCTACATGGACTTGAGCCTGTCGTCCGAATCAGACCTGGAGTTCTTCGACGGATTTCCTTGTCTCGGACCGAGCTCGTTGTACAACTCCTTAAAGGAGTACGAACATGTGGACAACTTCTTTCAATTCCAGTTGCCTACTTACCCCAGCCTTCCGCAAGCCGCCGACCCGGGAACGTGTCTCCTGGAGTCTCTGATCGGCTTGTCGGATTCTGTCCCAGAACCTCCGGCCACTTTCACAGACAATCAGATGCTAGAAGATGCCATGAAGCTGTCCGTGATGGAGTCTGTAAAAGTCTAACAGGGGCTTTTCTGTACAAATGAACTTGGGGATTGTAAATGAATGCTATGTTTTGTTTTTCTTTACTTTTTGAATGGAGACCCTCCATCCCAGGATATCAATATTTGCATTATCTGCCTTTAAGATGTTAGCGAAGCATTAAGTTATTATAACAATCTTTATTATCATTATTGCCATTGCTGTGGCAGCTAACATTTCAGTTCAGTCTGGCCGACTGATTTTTGAATATTTGTACATATGGCCAGGAAGGTGAAGAACTTCTCACCCACTTTGGTGGTATTATCAACATTTACCATTATTATTATTATTATTATTATTATTATTATTATTATTATGCTAAGGTTATTTATATGAATTCAGAAGGGGCACCAATGGGAGTCATAATGCTGATTATGTATCTCAGGGACTTTTTCTAGCTTTCAGAAGCAATGCATTTTGACCATCGCTGTTATTTGGCATTTTTTCCAGAGAATTTCCACCAAAACAAGCAGCATTTAAACAGCCCCCTTTGGAGGGGTTTCGGTCTCGGTCGTTTTTTGGACCGAGATGGTGGTCTGTACTTTTTTTTGCAAAGCTAGACGAAGACTCCTGTACCACAAAACGGCTCCTTGGGATTTTCTAACGGTACTCGAATCCCCCAGAGGCTCCTCAGTTAGCACTTTATCTGTGAAAAAAATGAACCAATCAGAGCGCAGACATTGCCTCTGAATCCAAGATTGTTTTCATGCCATTTTATGGTGTTGGATCATCAGCACAAGGTGGAGAAAAGTGAACGTGTTCCTTTTAATTTATTCTACACGCCGCAGATATCGCGTAATGTAAGTTAACTGTGATATCTGTTGACCATTATTGCTTTTATTTATTCTTATCGAGTTATTTATTTTTTTTCTCCAAATGCCAGCTGAATATTATCTGAGCCACACTGTGCTCTGGAGAAGAGGAAATAATGCAGCTTGTTCACGTTTCTCACCTACGTTAACCTGTGTGAAGCACATCTTTATGTTTCAGCTGTGGAGGAAGGGGCACCAACTGCAAAGTATTTAATAATCTATAATTCTATGAAGTAACACTTTCGGTTAAGTTATTTCACGTTTAGCATTTCAGCATTAGAACTTAATTTATTCATGGTTCGGGCAATAAAGAAAACAAAGGAGAAGTTTAGTCTTTGTGCCTGTTAACACGAGGAGTCGCTGGTTCTTGTTTAACGAACGAGATGATGCTGTATAACCTACCTATTGATTAAAAATCAGAGTTTCCGATGACGTTGCCTATGATATAGAGAATTAACATTTTGTAACTATGTAGATTTGAGAGAATTCTAATCTGTTTATTGACAAATTATTTTATTAAGAAATGAAATCCACATTGTTCTTCGAATATCAAAACATTTGTAATATATTAATAGAGCTAAATCTATGCTTGAATGAAAATGTATTCTGGCCAGGCATAAAGCGGGGGTTTACTTACGATGTAACTACCTAAACAAATTTACCAAGATTGTACTCTAGTTGGGTGAACACAACTGACGACGTGAATTGTGGGTATAAATTTAGTAGTTTCAAAAACGTTTGTTGATTAAAGACCTGCATATATTATGCAACGTGTATCATATTATGCAAATTTGTGTTGCCCGTATGGTTTCCACTTCACAGTGAAGACGTTTAAGTTTGTATGTTTCTGAATGAGCTTTGAGGAAATGAATCGATGTACATATCCGACCATCCAGACTTCAGCTGTCGGCGCAGAGTTATTCGACCCGATAGGAGCATTTGCATGCAAGACCCGTTCATTTGTCTCAGTACTACATGCGTTCAGAGCAAAACATGCACAATCAGAAATGTATTTGCTTTATTTCTGCCTTCACGTAAGCTAATAGCTTCATTCATTTGAGTCCAGCTTTCTTATTCCCTTGTAAAGATGTATCACCTCATCGCGATGAAAAGGAAATGATTGGTATTTATTAGTCATGATTGATGTATGTTTTTGATCTCTGATGCTTTTCAAAGTGTTTCTTACTTCTGCCTTTTTGTTGTATATATTTTCTGCTTCAATGAAACTAAAGACAAAACCAAGCAGTTCTTTTATATTATATATTTTCACGCTTAACAGTTTAAAGCTGTTCATTTCATTCAAGTCATTTGACAGTAGTTTGTCCCTTCAAAATAAAAGTCAAGCTTTTTCTTATCTGCCATTGTCTTGTTCTTTTGTGTATGCGTGTGCGTGAGTGATATTGAAAGATTTAATTTTTTAAATTTGTAAATCAAAAATATGACTACTGAGACCTGTTAGCATACGAATATTTTATAATATAAGTATATAATTCTTAAACGATGACGTAATACCCGTGACTACACGACGCGACAAGAATCATTGAAATATTAGTCATTCAGAAGCAACGAAATAGACAAGTTTGTAATTAATTCATAAATATTAAACCTTTTTAACAGTGTTAAAACTACATACCGAGTGACTGACATCGTCTTTGTCATGGAAAACACTTATTGGTTCGCAGTTTTAACGTATATGTTTGTTTATGTGCTTAAATTTATTTTCAATATCTGAGGTAAATTATCTATTATTGACTTCCGTATGGCTTTAAATGTAACGCATTATGATAATCTAACTCACATTAGACACTTAAGATTGAATAAAGCACATAATCAGTACCTGTGGTTATAATTGTTACAGTTTGTATGTTGTTGCTACAGCCCTTACGAAAATTTCCCGTGGTTTTACCACAAATAAAACCAAAAAAGCAAGGTTTCTATAGTTAAACCATGGTAACCACACAATAACCATGGTCTTGCTACACTAACCATAGTTTAACCATGATACTTGTAAAACTATGGTTATACAAATGGAAAATCAATGTAATGAAACTTCGTTACTACACTTTTACTATAATAAAACTATGGTTAATTTTAGTAAGGGAGAAACAGTTTCTAAAATATAAATTTTCCGTGACGTCGTCACAGCTAGTTAAAACAAATCTCCGATTAACATGGAAAATATACCTTTTATCGCGTGTCCTGAGGTCGCGTTGTGTGTAGATAGGGCGAGACTTACGGTTCACTGGCTGCTATAAGGTAAATAACTAAAAGAATAACAACGTGCAGAAAACTGTGCACTACAAACCGGTATGTTAATAAGATAATACAATAAAATAATATGATAAGACACACCAATATGCAATGTCAAGCAGCAAAACAGTTACAGCTAAAAATAACTGGATGTGGATGAGACCAGAAGCCAGACCCATAAAATTTATAAACGGCCATGTTCGCTCTTACGTGAAAAATAAGGTGGATAGAAAGTTGCCTTAAAGATTTGTTCCCGCTAAAATAAATTAAATTTGCTTGAAAGCCATAAAAACTTTGTACCTCTCCTGATGGTCTCACTGTAGGTGGCGCTACTGTATAATAAAAGAAAAAGGCTAGTTTCTGAAGAAAAGATGTAATTCCTTTTAAAAAAAATAAAAACATTAAATATAAAAATGTACTGTTTTAATGACATGAAAAACTCAAGGAAAACTTACAGTGAAACACGATACAGTGATGTCCCCATTGACGCTTCTTTCTAAATTCTTTTATTTCAATAAATACATGTCAATAAAATATTGAAGAACCAAGACAGAATTAAAGTAAATGTCTAGATGAACAGTTCACATGTGGGAGTCCAGGACATCTTGTGTCCATGAGTATACTGAAGATGGACAAACACAGCTGGCCTTTACACTGATCTGAAATCAGCCCTGCTGATAGCAAAAATAGACACCAATGCATTCATTTGACTTCAGATGCGAGCTGATCTTGAATAACAGGGCAAGCGAGTTGCTTAAACGGGCACAACATAAATTGTTCTTTATTTTGAGAAAAAAAAAAACTTGTAGGAAAACCTGTTGTGTTCCTCTGCCAAGGCACCTCAAGCATGGAGGGAAATTTGAAAAATGATGAAAAAAGCTCTTTTTTTTTAAATGTTACATTGCAGAAAAAACCAACAGGCTACTTGGGGAGTAAAATACATTTGTTTGAACGTTCATTTTAAAATTAATTTTACATTTTCCTCTATTTCAAGATCATTCACTGATATTTTAGGCCGTCTTGCAGCCACTACATAACTGAATGATTTTGAGCAGCTCACATAATAGGTCAAACTAATGAGGAGCTCCTGATTACTGTAAAGAGGTCAGACTTTCACCACGGTACACCTTATAGTTCACAAACATTGAAAAAGTCGTTTCAAGAAGGGCTTGAGTTCACTTCTTACGCCCCAATTTTAAATATCCCATTCTAATACTGAATTCATCTTTTATGAAAAACACTGACAATAAGAGGTTTGGAAAAAGTATGTACTCATATTATAGTTCTGAAATTCTGATGATAACACAGTACAGCTTTACAAAAGTGGAGATATGTAAAAGGATGGAATTCATACAGCATGGTCTCCATTATTTTTTCATCGATTAAGCTGGGTTTTGTTGTTTGCATGCTAAGCACAACTATCTATCATGTTAGTCCCTCATTAATCAAAACCGAACCAAACAATACCTATTGCACATGGCTAAAAACGTCTTCATGACTTCTGTACTGTGTAGTATTGATCAAAAGCAACTGGACTACATCTAATGAACTGCCAAAACTGGCTTTAGAAACCCATCACAGAGTACTGAGAATTTCAGGTTTGCATATTATTAGGCAGAAGTTTAATTATACATAGTTGGTGCATAAGAACAGAGCCAGTGCTTGAGGATCAGGCTGTAGCCGGAGCACATGCTCATATATATGTCTACCAAAGCGGAGAATCCATTCTCATTCTGCTATGGCTTTACCAATGCTAACGCTAAAGCTGCTCAGACATGCTCAGGTATTTGGATGCAGCAGCAGCAGCATGAGCGGTAGACTAAATCCTGAATCTTCCTCATTTAAATCTGAGTTTGAATCACCGTGTTCATACTTAACACAAATCTGATTTGGTTTTTAACCATTTCATCTGACTCTGCATAGACAGCAATGCATCGATGAAATGGTCCATATGACATCAGTGGTTCAACTGTGATGTTACGAAGCTACAAGGATAATTTTGGTTAGTCAAGTTGCGTTGCTGTCTATGCAGGGTCAGAAAGCTCTTGGATCTCATCAAAAACTTCCTAATTTGTGTTCTGAAGATGAACAAAGGTCTTACGGGTTTGGAACGACATTAGGGGTGAATAATTAATGACGGAATTTTCATTTTTTGGGTAAACTGTCCCTTTAAGGAAATCATACTGTGTCTAAAATCACTGACTTGATTACTAATTCACTATAGAGTCACTTCACTATACACTCTCAAAAAAGGTCCCAAAAGGTTTTTTTTTTTTTTTTTTTTTTTCTTCTCGCAGTCTTGCCACAGAAGTTCTATTTCGGGATCCCAAAAGAACCTTTCATTCAACAGTTCTTAAAATACTTTTAAATTGAACTTTGAAATAACATTTTCTGCAATGGAAAGGTTCCATAGATGTTAAAGGTTCTTCATGGAACCTTATGCCAATAGGCGCTTTCACACCGCATGGATCTAAGAACTTAGTTCCAGGAACTAGCCAACATGGTGATTCCTAGAAAAGCAAATTTTCCCTCAGGCTGTTTTCCTGGTTGCATTCGCACTGGCAGCGGGAACTCTGAAGTGCCCAAAAGTGACGTTTTTATTCGTGGCATTTACAAACGCCGACATGGCGTTGTGTTTCGTAATAACGGAGGTGGAATGTAAACGCACAATTTATATGATTAAAAGAGCACAAAAATCTGACTAAATCTTCTATGACAACTTGCAGTGTTACATATAATCAAGGCTGAGAAAAGAACATGACATTGCAGACAACAGATAGCTAAATGCAGTTATTACTGTTTTCCATGTTTATGGAGTAAATGTTTTTTACACAGCGTTTTAAAAATGGCAGGTAGCTGGTGTTTTGTATGTGTATGAACTGAGTTTATATCACATAATTCTGACTTTATTTCTCACAATTGTGAGTTTGTCACGCAATTCTGAAAAAAAAAGTCAGAATTGTAATTTTATACCACCTAATTCTGAGAAAATAAAATAGAACTGTGAGTTCATATCACGTCTTTTTCTCACAAAATTGGACTTTAACTCGCAATTACGAGTTAAATCGAGTTAACTCGCAATCTCACAATTCTATGGAAAAAAGTCAGAATTGCAAGATATAAACTCGCATTTGCGAGAAAAAAAGTCAGAATTGTGAGTTTATATCACGTAATTCTGACTTTATTTCTCACAACTGTGGTTATATCATGCAATTTTGAGAAAAAAAAGCCAGAATTGTGAGTTTATCATGTATTTATGACTTTATTTCTCACATTTGTGACTTTATTCACGTAATTCTGAGAAAAAAGTCAATTGCGAGTTTATATCACGGAATTCTGACTTTATTTCTCACAATTGTGATTTTATATCATGCAATTCTGAGAAAAATTAATTGTGAGTTTATATCACGTAGTTCTGGCTATATTTCTTATAATTTTGATTTTATTTCACGTCATTCTGAGAAAAAAAGTCAATTGTGAGTTTTAATCACGTAATTCTGGCTTTATTTCTTACAGTTTTGAGTTCACTTCACGTAATTCTGAGAAAAGTCAATTGCGAGTTTATATCACTTGTTTATATCACGTAGTTCTGGCTTTATTTCTCACAATTTCGAGTTTATTTCAAGTAATTCTGAGGAAAAAGTCAACTGTGAGTTTATGTCACTTAATTCTGGCTTTATTTCTTATAATTTTGAGTTATTTCATGTAATTTTGGGAAAAAAGGTCAATTGTGAGTTCATATCATGTAATTCTGATATTATTTCTTAAAATTTTGAATTTATTTCACGTAATTCTGACTGTTTCTTACAATTTTGAGTTTATTTCTCGTAATTCTGAGAAAAAAAGTCAATTGCGAGTTTATATCACGTGTTTATATCACGTAGTTCTGGCTTTATTTCTTACAATTTTGAGTTTACTTCAAGTAATTCTGAGAAAAAGTCAATTGTGAGTTCATATCATGCAATTCTGGCTTTATTTCTTACAATTTTGAGTTTATTTCATGTAATTCTGGGAAAAAATGTCAATTGTGAGTTCATATGTAATTCTGATATTATTTCTTAAAATTTTGAATTTATTTCACGTAGTTCTGGCTATTTCTTACAATTTTGAGTTTATTTCTCGTAATTCTGAGAAAAAAAGTCAATTGCGAGTTCATATCATGTAATTCTGACTTTATTTCTCACACTTGTAAGTTTATATCGCATAATTCCGTTGCGTGTTTGGCCAATCAGTGTTTTCTTACGTCACTGGTAGTTCCTATAGAACTGTTTTAGACCCTTAATCTGAAGTAGGAGCTAATTTAGTTCCCCCAAACGGAGTTCCTGGAACTAAATTCATTCCTAGTTCCTATGGTGCAAACACAAAAAAAGCGTAATCTTACGCCAGTAGTTCTAGAAACTATGAAAAGGTTCCACCGGTGCAAAACCGCCTATTGAAGAATTTTTTTTAGAGTGTATATAACGAAAGAGTGAGAGAAATGGACATATCCAGCTTGTCATTCCAAACCATTCAGGTTTGAATCAGATTTCAAACCAGATATGAACGTGGTTTGGTCTGGGTTTGTAAACTTCAGGTTTCGTGCGTTTTTTTGCTGTTCACACTTGCAAAAAACGAAACCGGTTTGAATACGGATTCACCAAAAAATCCATCAAATTGATCTGACTTCTTCAAGACCTGACACTGGAGCACTGAACAAACATCTGATCCCACAGTATGCATCTAAACACGTTTTGCTATTTGAAAGTCAATCACTGAACAGAATAATTATGAAGATGAAGAATAAGAAGACAAGGCTTCAAAGTCCTTTTCCAAATGCATTTTAGCACTCAGTGCTCAGCCTGTTAGCCAGCAGACCTCACTGCTGACGGGCCAATTTGAGACCATGTGATCTTTCTGGAGAAGGCTGAATGTTCCAGTACAGCTCTGAATCACATTGACACCTCCAAACTAACCAGAAGGGAGTTGTTAACACCAATTCTGAAGTGAAATTCTTCATGATTTGTTCAGACCATGTGAGATGTTCTGCTGTTGGGAATACTGTTGTGAATAGTGATAATACAGTTAGGAGGCTTTAATGCAGTACGGCGTTGCATAGTACTGATATCCTTTTGTGCTTATGGTCTGTCTTTGATATAATAATCTTGGAATCCAAGATCAGATACAGAGATACGTCCTCTCCGTTCCTCATTTAGCACCATGAGATGTCTTCCATACGCTTCGACAGCAAATACTCCATGATTTTGACGCAACCTGTATTTGCTGTGAGCTTGTACTGGTGACACTGAGATCGGTGAGCGCAGCAAGCCCCTGAAAGCCACGCGGAGGCAAAACAGGCGTACGTCGGCGCTGACGCCCGACAGGAAGGCACGTGGAGGCAGACGTCAGGGCGCACGTTCCTCAAATGTGCATTTCCTGCAGCGAGCGGGCAGGTGGGGTTATTGCTTTGAGGGCATTTCCAGGGCAGCTCTGGCTGCAGTGTCCGCGGTTGAGCGGGGGCTGGTCTGTGGGCTCGGGACGGGGCGTGAACACGGGGCAGGAGCGGGTACGAGCGTGGCTTTTGTGGCCTCCTGCGTGACAGATGAGCTCGCTGACGGTGCCCAGAGGAGGCAGATGCCGCTGCCAGCGTTCTAGACGATCCTCTTTGTATTTAATCGAGTACCAGGTGAGGAATATGAACACAAAGCCCACAAACTTGAGGCTGGCGGCCAGGCCGAAGTACACAAAGCGGAAGGAAGTCACATCGTACTCCCAGCAAGAGCCGTGAACACCGCAGTCTTGCTGCCAGAGCATGCAGGTGGTGTCAATCACCGCACCAAAGTAGATTGGTGTGGGAATGTAGGCTGCAGACATGGAAGAAGAGAAGAATTGTGGTAAAAGGAAGACTGAATTATTAACTTTCCATTTATTTTTCCAAATGTTTGACTCTGTAAGCTTTGAATTTTATGCTGCACTGGTTAACTTAAATGTATAATGCTTTGTGCTGAGCTGTAGTTTACGTTTAAGAACACAAGGTGGTGCTATATGAAAAGCTCTGCTGCAGGAATAAACAAGGCTGATGGATTTCATGACAAAGTTAGTTTTTAAATCTTTGCATTCCTCAAGTAAGTAAAGCATTTGTGACTTACCCAGAGTTCTCAGCAGCACAAACTGCATTCCTAAAGCAAATGGCCGTTCCTGCTCTTCGACTGACCTGCAAAACAAAATGACTTTATTGTTTTCTTTAATACCATCTACTACTAACTGCATAAAATAAAAAAATTTGGGGTCAGCTTTTTTTTAAGGAAATTAATAATTTTTAGTCAGAAAGGATGCACTTAATTGATCAAACATAACATTAAAGACATTTATAATGTTACAATAGAGTTCTATTTTAAATAAATGCTGTTTTCTATGCATCAAATAATCCTAAAAAAAAAAAAAGTATCAGTTTCCACAAAAATATTAAGCTGCTGTTTTCAACATTGAAAATTCTAAATATTTCTTGAGCAGCGAATTAGTATATGAGAACAAATTATGAAGGATCGTGACACTGAAGAGTGGAGAAAAGACTGACTGATAAAATTTAGATTTGCTATAAAATGAATAAAATGAATAAATACTTTTTTTTTTTAGAAAGCTATGGAAGCCCGTTTCCGACACTGAATTAAAAAAAAGCTAATTGTGACTTTTTATCTCACAATTCTTTTTATTTTTTCCACAGAATTGCGTGATATAAACTTGCAACTGCGAGTTATAAAGTCAGTTCTAAGAAATAAAGTCACAATTCTGAGAAATAAAGTGGGAATTGACAGATATAAACTCACAATTCAGACTTTTTTTCCTCAGTTGTGACTTTATATCTCGTAATTCTGACTTTCTAACACGCAATTGTGAGTTAAATCATAATCGTGAGACGTAAACTAGCAATTCTGAGAACATATCAGTCTTTTTTCCCTCTCAAAATTAGACTTTATAACTCGCAATTGTGAGTTTATATCACAATTCTGAAAAAAAAAAGATCAGAACGTGATACTCAGACTTACATTTTCTTCTAAAAATTAAGTGATATAAACTCACAATTCTGAGAAATAAGAATTACATGAAATAAACTCGCAATTCAGACTTTTTTTCTCAGAACTGTGATACAAACTCACAATTACAAGTTATAAAGTCCAATTTTGAGACGCAAAAAAGACTGATGTTCTCAGAATTGCGAGTTTATATCTCAATTATGATTTGCAAAAAAATCAAAATTGCGAGATATAAACTTGCATTTGCAAGAAAAAAGTCAGAGTTGCAAGTTTATATCACGTAATTCTGACTTTACTTCTTACAATTCTACGTTTATATCACACATTTCTAAAAAAAAAAAGTCAGAATTCTTAGTTTATATCTTGCAAATCTGACTTTATAACTCACAATTACGAGTTTATATCATGCAATTCTGAATTTTCAACATACAGTTATGAGTTAAATCATAATTGTGAGATTAACTCGCAATTCTGAGAACAGTCTTTTTTTGCCTCTCAAAATTGGACTCTATAACTTGCAATTGCGAGTTTATATCTCACAATTCTGAGAAAGAAGTGCAATTCTGACTTATTTCTCACAGTGGTGAGTTAATATCACGTAATTCTGAGCAAAAAAAAATGAATTTTGAGCTTATATCACGTAACTCTAACTTTATTTCTCACATTTGAGTATTTCTCTTACCGATTCCAAATATGGTAAAAGTGCCTAGTTATTTCTGTTTTTAATGAAGAAAAAATGCACCTCCATAGTCATCATAAAAGAACAGAAACATTAGTTACAGTTTCCTACCTGAGAGTGACGATAATAGCGGAGGGCTGTGCGCAAGCTGTGATGAGCGTAACGATGAACAGGAAGATGAGGAAGGGGATGAGCGTGTTGCAGGTGCGATCACACTTTCCTGACACAGCGAATCCGTTCTCGTTCAGGTAGGTCTTCACTATGACAAGCTGCAGCTGGTTGCCTTGACCGCTGGTGGGTGGTGTGATGACCTGCCTGCTCTGCACGCAGGCACAGTCTGTGTAGTTTCTGATCTGCATTTAAAAAAAAATGCACATGAACCTTACAACAGATATTCAGGAAAAATGTTTACCATGCTAACACCAACTAGCTTTCAAATCAGTTTTTCTAGAATAAAAAGGACACTGTATCAGTGACCCAGATCAACAGGCAAAGATAAGATGTTTACATGTAAATAGATGTAGCTGGAATGAAAGACCTGAACAGAACATCTGATTAGATGATTAAGATTTAATATCAGTGTTCAGTGTTGGGCATGTCTTGACCTGAAATGATCTGTGCTGTCCTAAAAAATTGGAGCATCTCCAGAAAGACATGCAGTGTGGCTCACCCCGGTGCTGTCATTGCCAACCGTGCTGCATCCCGCCAGGCATGGGTTGAAATATGTGATGCCATCTGAGCCACAGACAGGAGCGTACTCGTTGATCCGACAGCCACAATTCACATTGCAGCCTCCCGTCAGGTTTCTGTGGGTCAGAGTGAGTGTCGGCCTGAAGAAAAACACAAACAGAGGGGAAACTGTCTTCATTATGAGAATAAAATGCATCACATCAGCTGCTGTGGGCACCAAGGTAGTTGTGTTGCTGTCTATGCAGGGCCAGAAGGCTCTTGGATTTCATTAAATATCTTAATTAGTGTTCAGAAGGTAAATGAAGGTCTAACGGGTTTAAGTAATTAATGACAGAATTTCATTTTTTGGTTAACTATCTCTTTAATATAGCAATGCAGTACAATTAGATTTATTTATTTGTCATTCGACTATTTAAAAAACAAAAATGACTTTCAAAGCCACGACTCCTCTCAAACTATCCTCTCCCGCAGAGGATAAAAGAGAGTAAGAAGGAAGCAGACAGACAGTACAATAAACGAAGAGATACTGTATAAACAGTTATTTTAATGCTGTGGGAACGGCAGGCAAATTCAAACAAAGCTCTTTCCAACATAAAATGCAGAGCAATCAGCAACAGATCTGGTTGACTTTACATTATCCTCTCAGATCTACAGCAGAATGAGGGGATGAATCACGGCATTACACAGCCAGAAAGATGGACGGAAACAGCAGCGATCGGAATCCAGTCTTTAAACACTGAATGAGACAGACCCCTCTGTCATAAAACTGCACACCATAATCAGCTCTCATTCTCACAGGAAGTAAAGGGATAACATGGTGGCTTGGTTTGTCATTTTGAAGTTTGGCAGCTCTCAATTTGTGTTCCACGGAAGAAAAAATGTCTTCTGTGTGACTAAATAATGACAGAATTTAATATGTGGACAAACTATTCCTTTAAAGGTGACATATCATGAAAATCTGACTTTTTCAGTGTTTAAGTTGTTATAATCGGATCCCTGATGCATCTACCACCCCAGAAAACGTGAAAAAGAACAACCCAATTCTCAGTTCTGTCATTGTTTTTTTTTTTCATGACTCTTAATAACAGTATGTTTTATGCAAAAATATACAAATAGTTTATTGTATTTACTTAAGAACACTGAAAGGAGTTACACAAAATCTATTTAATTATTTAAAATGCTTTTTAAAGAGACCTTGTCCTCTGGTGTGACATCTTTGTCCTATGGTGACAATACAGGTGTCACACCAAAGGACATTTTCTGTCACACCATATGACGTTTCAGCTTTTTGTGTCAACTAATGACCTTGCTACTCCCAGCTAACCTGTCATTAGCGGTTTGCAAGACACATATGCATAATTTTCCATGATTATGTAGTTTAACATACAGTTTTTGAATAAATATAACTTAGGGTTGTGACGCCAAAGGACAACAAAACAACACTTTTGTAGTAGTTCCAAAAAAGTTAAATATTTCAACAATTCTGAGACAAAAATTTACCATGTGCACCTGCCATGGGCTTGACAGGGGGCTTCAGTAACAACATCATGAATAGGATTCTTTCAACTAATTAAATTTTTCTCTGGAATTGGCCGATTTAAAATCAGGAAATGGTGTCACACCACAGGACATGGTTTTCAGAGCTAAAATGTTTAAGTTCCTACACTTTCAGAAATATACTGATGAAAAAATGATTGCCATTAACTACAACAGACACTTGTATAATTGTACAGGAACATTTTCTGTCATACCATAGGACGTTTCAGATTTTTGTGTCAATTAATGACCTTGCTATTCCAAGCTAACCTGTCATTAGCGGTTTGCAAGACATATTTGCATAATTTTCCATGATTACGTAGTTTAACATACAGTTTTTTATTTTTGGGCTTTTTATGCATTTGTTTTAGATAGGACAGTAGGACAGATGACAAAAGAGGGGAGCAGGATCGGCAAAGGACCTCGAGACGGGAATCGAACTCGTGTCGCCATGAGCGCAGTTGCGCTGTATGTCGACATACTATCCACAAGGCTATTGGCTACAGTTTTTAATCAAATATAACTTAGGGGGGGTCACACCAAAGGACAACAAAACATAAAACTTTTGTAGTGGTTCTAAAACCATGTGCACATGTCATGAGCTTGACAGGGGGCTTCAGTAACATGATCATGAATGGGGTTCTTCGCTGGAATAGGCTGATTTAAAATCAGAATATAGTGTCACACCACAGGACATGGTTTTCAGAGAAAAACGGTTTAGTTCCTACACTTTCAGAAATATACTGATGAAAAATATGAATGCCATTTACTAAAATAGACACTTGTACAATTATGCCAGAGGTATTTATTAACATTTTTATGCTTTTCTTTTTAATTTATAAAAGTTGTAATTTACTGAGCCATGCTTAAGACAGTCGCACCATAGGAAAATTGACATTTTGCTCAAATAAATAAATAAATAAATTAGAATAACACTGCAGCTTTTATAACAACAGTTCCATGTACAACAAAGAAATGTTTAATGATTTACAGCATTTCAAATAACGACAATATTAATTATATTTCTTTTTATATTGTGGGACAGTGAAAATGCCATGTCATGTCAACATCTCATAAACATGCGATTTCTTTCCGAACTGTTTACATTTACGGATATAACTGACTGTTTTTGTAACTCCTGTGTGTTTTTACATAACCTTGTGTATATTTGACAGTTTAAATGCAATAAGACATGAAAGAGAACTTAGTTTAGTACTCACATGTCATGTTACAGCAGCTTTCTGAGTGCGTGCTTCAGATGTGTGCGCTTAGAAAACCGTGTATCAGAAGTTTAAACTGATACGTCTTTAAAAAGCATGATTTCAGTGTGATTGACATGATAATCAAAACCAGATGTTTTTTAGCAGAGTATCTGAGGTACAAGCTGTAAAGGCACAACTATATTCTGGAAAAGGGGGCGGGGAGCATCAGTTCATTTACATTTAAAGAGACATGCATTAAAATGGCGTGTTTCTGCTTCCACACAAAATAGGCATTTTTAAAATGATATAATAAATGATTTGTGGGGTGTTTTAAGCTGAACCTTCACTGACACATTCTGGGAACACCTGAGACTTATATTACATCTTGTAAAAAGGGGCATTATACCTCTCCTTTAAGCTTCAGTTAACGGAAGTGGTTTTCTCATCAAGGTCAGCCGAGCTAAAGCAGCTGTGGTTGGTAAATGAATAAATAATAAATAAGAGCTTCTAAATGTACTTGTGTGTCTATTATAACCATGAAAATACCGTTATAGAACATACAGGATGAGAAAGGCTAACCTTGAGAAATGTAGTGGAAAGAAAAAGTTTGGACGGATGTGAAATGTAAGCGTTGACTCATTACTTTGAGCAAATGCTTTTTTTTTTACAGAGCAGCTCTATCTGTTGAAAGGGCTTCACACGTTTGTGTTATGTCTTCCACAAACACGCTGTCTCGCTGGTCAGGGCCGTGCAAACTCCCCTACTGCAGACTTCAGCACAAGAAACCTGTTATGTCACTCAATAGTGCCTTGTAAGGTGGACAACAGGAGTTAGACAATGGAGCTCACAGAGCAGGAATGTCAAACACATGGCTCATGGGATAAACACAATCTGAAAAGACTAAACCCAGAAAGAAAAAAGTTAACTAGTTTTGTTCATTTATTAAATTTGTATCACATATTCAGTATTGTATTGCACACTATATTTGTACGACATTAAATTTTGATAATGAAAAATTTGAAAATTCTATAAATAATAAATGGACAGCAATGTTTCTCATTTCATTTTTTAATGTTTTTCATAGTTTTATATAGTTTACTACAGTTTTTATATTGAATTATTTTATTATATTTTATTATATTAATTATTTTTCCAGATTTTTTTTATTTAGTAATTCTTTCCCCCATACTTTCTTAAAAATGTAAATATGAAAATATAAATAAAAAATCTATTTTATATATATATATATATATATATATATATATACACACACACAATTTTTTATTTATATTTTAGATATCGGTTTCAGGTGGCTTTAAGGAGCAGTGAGTGCTTACTAATTTCACATAAATATTCAATTTTAAGGCCTGAACTGGGCATGCTTTTTCTATGTACAGCAACATTTAACAAGCAAAATATTGTATAGGATTAGTTAGAAGTGCAAGCAAACATCCACAAAATCAATCACATACCAACTCATCAAAATGTCTTTTCAGACCATACGTGCAGACATATGTAAGGGCACTGAAATGCACCATGACGCGAGAAACAGCCTTTGCACCTGCTGTTCAACATATGCTTCTTGTGCCATTCATATTATTTTAGTGTTTATACAACCCACTATAATTGAAACCACAAGACATAAACAGGATACCCAAATCCATGAGGTATACATCAAATCTTACACTGACAGGCTTTAATGCCTGCATAACTCTCTTACCCTGTGGTATAAGGAATATTGATCCCGCCCAGGTTTATGCTTTCACAGCCCACGATGAAGAGGGTGGAGAAGCACAGAAGAGACACCCCACTGCAGATCATGGCCAGCTTGGCAGACTCACGAGCTCCAAGCTTGAGTTTCTTGATGATGTAGCCTCCCAGTACAATGCCCACCCCTGCACTGGGCACGATAATGACACCTAAATTAAAAAAAAGGAGAGAGATCAGTCATAACACTCATCCAGTACGTATCCATAATAATTATATATTCAGAGGCGTTTCCTCCGAAGAGCCAAAGGAGACAGTGCCTCCTCAAATTATTGGATAAGAAAATGAAGAATAGTATATAGTATAGTTGTAAAACAATAGTTGTATATTACAAAATATAACATTTAAAAATAAATAAATAAATGTATAAACCACACATTTTTCTAAAGAGAAACATTGCCCAGCAGTGACACTAGCAGGCAAAGTTATAGCAGGAGCCCACATCTCTCTCGCCTCCCCTAAGCCCATTGAGTTTAACAGACGCCGTAAAGCATAAGGTGGGTTTGGTGGGGGGTAATTGAGAATATTACGATATGACTGGATATGACTGGTTATGTTCAGCTGTGATCGGTTCATGCAATAAATCCCACCTCTTGTGTTTGTGCGCGATCTGCGTTCGTGAATCAGTCTGAACAATATAATAGCGTTAATGGGAAGACTAACTTAAATTAGTAAGTAAACAACTCACACACTTAGATATAACCACTTTTCTTTTTTTTACATGAAAATAAGACTTAAAATGGCCTAAAAAAAACATGATCTCAGTGTCTGTGACCAACATTTACCGAGCTTTGATTCCTGATGATCTAAAAAATGTAAAACTAGTTACAATTTTACTATTAAAAAGGAATAGCTGAATGTAAGTTCACAAATAAAATATATTGTTTAAATTGTTTCTGCCTTGAGTTATTATTTTGGAACAAATGTAAAATGCTTGAAAACACTAACTTATTAAGATTCATACACGGCTTTGAAGAGCAGGTCATTTCAGAAAAAAAAAGAAAAAAAAAATCAGTTTGTAACATCGCTATCCTACAATGCAAACCATCTGCAAAGTTTTTGAAATAGTTCTGATAATTCACTGTGAACCCACTGTTTCCTAAGAATGTGTTTATAAATGTAGACTGACGTTGTTCTAATTACTTTGTTTTAAAAAACTGTGTTGTTTCATCAGTTAGTCATGTTAGTGTTTACAGTTTAGCAGCTACTGTAAACTTTAGGTGTGGGCACGATTCACTTCCATAAGTGTTAAACAAAATGTTTTTGTCATTTTTTAAAGAACATTATATCATTTGGAGCACTATATTATTGTTTTATGTGAAGATGCATGCTTCAGGGTTGCCAGGTTTTTACAACAAAACCCACCCAAAATAGCTCAATTGCGTTTCGAGCGGGGGGTGAATTTCAAAAAAAAAAAAAAAAAAAAAAAACCCCTTCCGAGGTGTAAAACACAAGCTTTTTGTCAGGGTTCCTCTGGTAAATTCGCATTCCAGGGGCTAAATATGACGTTATTGGCGGACAACCCACAGACTTCAAAAACAACTGTGGACTTGGCAACACAGATGGTAGCACTTGCTAATTTGCTCAAGTACAGTAGTTAACATTTGAAGTGGATCAAAAAGGTTCATCAAAGTTGTCCTAAGACAAGAACGGGTATTGTTTTGGTTTTAGGACAACTTTGATGAAAGGTTTTGATCCACTTCAAATGTTGACTACTGTACTCCTCTCTGTGCCAATCATAATAGGCTTGGCCAGCTGACCAATCAGAGCAGAGTAGGCCTATGGAAGGGAGGGGTTTTGCTCAGAAGCAAACAAACAGTCGAAATTACTGACAAATGACTCTATTATAAATGTATATTCTGAGAAAGTTACAATGTTTTCTGTCCTTAGATGCATTTAAACCTGTTGTAGGGGACTCCAACACAATATTAGGACAGTTAAAAAAACATATGGGCTGCTCTTTATTAAATAAAATATTTATTACATTGTTAATGTAAAATGTATATATTCTGATGTGTAATTAATGTTTATTTAACCAAGAAAATGTGACTGGGACATGAATTAACATTTTATAAAAACTCTGAGGACTTTTCCTCCTCATTTTAGAACACCACCACACACCACTGATATATAGGGGACAAAAGTAAAATTCCACAAAATTATAGAAGTAAAATGTGACAATGCAGCTCAAGGAAAGGAATGTCTACATATTTCTATGGGTGGAAGTTAACACAAAGACCTGAAGGAATGTGAACATCCTGAACAGAGTTCACAGGACCATCATGAAAAAGAAAAACATCTGTTCACGTCACAGCCGCTTGGCTGTCGATTTCAGAATCTAAAGACTGAAGCAAAAAGAAAAAA
This sequence comes from Labeo calbasu, assembly GCA_019740295.1. Classification (NCBI taxonomy): domain Eukaryota; kingdom Metazoa; phylum Chordata; class Actinopteri; order Cypriniformes; family Cyprinidae; genus Labeo; species Labeo calbasu. Next base: position 22,511 of record JAHKKF010535996.1, read on the forward strand.
GTAACAACGACCAAGGACAAACGTTAATGCAGTGATGGAGTGACTAAGAACCAAAGATAGACATCACAGGCTGGCAGAATAACAGGGAGCGGGGAGAGAAATGTGCGTGAGGCAGAGCAGTGTGGCACACGTGCTGGCATCACAGCTTGGGATTTGAAAGTCAAAGCTGACTGCTGGCAGTCCGAGGTCACTGTGTAAATCCATCGGGTGGGCAAGGCAAGCACATGCCTGCTTTCAGCAGGGTCAATAGTGCCTTATAAAAAAAAAATTCTAATGGGTAAGAAAAGCTGAAGCTCACTCTCTCATAAATGCATCGTAACACAATCTAAACAGAAATCAAATTCAACATCAGTCCCTTTTTAATTCAGTCAAGGAAAGCAGCTAAACCAAGGAGGTCTATATATCCACTATCATTCTTATTTATGTCAATGGAAGTTGCTTGGTTGACGCAATATACTATTCCACTGCAAAATCCATCCCTTCCTTGCCCAAGCCATTTTACTGGCTGAGACAGCACCTTTATGTGTACTTTATTCCTTTTAAGCTACGTAAAACTTGCATGTACAATCTTAGTACTGTGTTAACGGAGACGTTCACCTCCAGAACAAAAAATGTAAAGATAATGTACTCATCCCCTTGTTATCCAAGATGTCTTTCTTTCTTCAGTTGTAAAGAAATTTTGAGAAACACATTTCAGGATTTCTCTCCATATAGTGGACTTCTATGGTGCACCCGAGTGAACGTCCAAAATGAAGTTTAAATGCAGCTTCAAAGGGCTCTAAATGATCCTGGCTGAGGAAGAAGGGTTTTATCTAGCAAAACGATTGGTTATTTTCTAAATAAAATTATGATTTATATACTTTTAAATCTCAAATGCTCGTCTTGTCTAGCTCTGCATGAACTCCGGTTAATGACAGTTAGGGTATGTCGAAAAACACCCGTCTTATTTTCTCCTCCAATTTCAAAATCATCCTACATCGCCGTTTTAACATTTTTTTGTAAAGGGTGTTTGATCTTCTTTGCATGTTCACTTTGTAAACACTGGGTCGGTACTTCTGCAGCGATGTAGGATGATTTTAAAGTTGTAGGAGAAAATAAGACGTGAGTTTTTTGACATACCCTAACTGTTTAGAGTCTTTAGAAGCTGCATTTAAACAGCATTTTGGGTTGCCAGGTTTTCACGACAAAATCCACCGAAAACAGCCAAATTGTGTTTTTCGACATACTGTTTAGAGCATTTTGAAGCTGCATTTAAACTGCATTTTGGAAGTTCAAACTCACGGGCAGCTCCTGAAATCCAGAAATGTTTTCCTCAAAAAACTATTTCTTTATGACATGAAAGAAAGACATGAACATCTTGGAAGATAAGGGGGTGAATTATCTGTAAAGTTTTGTTCTGTAAGTAAATTGCTCCTTTAACTGACAAAAATAAAACACTGGTAAAAACCTACTATTGAAAAATTTAAATATTTATGTTTATAGGGGAAAAAGTCAGAACAGACTCTTAAAAATAAATGTGCTTTAAAAGGTTCTTCACAGCGATGCCACAGAAGAATTTTGGTTCCACAAAAAAACATTCAGTCAAACCATCTCTTTCTTACCTTTTTATAATCTGAAGAACCTTTTTTCTCCCCAAAGAACCGTTTGTGAAACAGAAAGGTTCTTCAGATGTTAAAGACTCTTTATGGAATTGTTTAGACAAAAAACGTTCTTCTTTGGCATCGTGAAGCACCTTTATTTTTTAAGAGTATATGATGCTGTTGCAAAATCTGCTAGCAATGGCAAACTGGACCATGCTAACCAGACAAACTTTGACCTCTTAAGCTAAACCACCAAGACTTCCTTAGTCAGCCAGCTTCACCAGCACGTTCACCAGCTAGACTAGCACCAAACTAGCATGAAGTAGCCAGGCTGATTCATTACACTCCATCGAATGTTCGTACACCCACACGTGGATAAACACACATAACCCTCCAGCCTGACAAGGTGGTAAGAACGCCCATTCACGAGACAACCACGGCTGTGTGAAGCCAATACAGTGTTCCTCTGGGCTATATTTAGCCAGAAGTGCGTCAGGAACACTTCCTTGTCATGAAAAGAGAAGGAGAAACAAGCACTGTTCACAAAAACCCTCAGTGTATCTAGAAGGAGAGCAGGGAAAGTCTCCTTGAGAGGATGTCCTGAGAGATTCGGCCCCGGCTGCGTGCACAGCTGGCATAGAGCCTCGTGCGTGCGTGTGTGTTGAGGAGGAGGGCAGCGTGGGACATGCAAAGCCAAAGTACATCGATTCCTGTAGGCCACAAGCTGGAGCAAAGCAGGGTGTTAATGACCACAGCTCACTGACAGATCTCTTGCACACACACACACACATATCGCTGTCATTAGTGCTGTCTGAAGTCAAGTGGACTTGAAGACACAGTGAGATACATGAGAATGAATGAGAATTAAATCTAAAAACAAACACTTTGTTATCAAGCCTCTGTTTGATACTAGATGAGAAATGTAAAATTGCTATTATTAAAACAGTAAGTTCTAACTCTTATGATTATGATCAGATAATTAGCAATGTTTGACAGCACTATAAAATACACACACACCTGTGATGCACATTCTAATGTACATATCCATAATAAAATGTTTATCATATTTTTTGTTTGTAATATTATTATTAATAATATTAATTATTATTGTAATTTTATATACATTTTAAATATAATTATATTGTATAATATATTATTGTTATTATATATAATTTAAAATAAATCAATAAACAAGCAAACTTGTTTATTAAAATGTTGTGACTAAAGAATTCTTCCCCTCTACTATTAGCTTTTTAATAGTAATTAAAAGCTATTATTATTATTGTTATTATTATTATTATTATTATTATTATTATGCATGATGTAAATAAACCAACAACAATAATAATAAAATATACCATTTTTAAACATAATTATGTACAATTATTGCTGTTATACAATTGTTTATAATAAACTAACTAACGTGTTTGTTAAAATGTTGTTACTATTGGCCAAATAATAGTTTTATCTGATTGTTAATATTACCTAAATAAAAATAAATTAAAATTATTGGTTTAATTAATAATGGATTCTTTAAATGGATGGATGAAAAATATTTTAATTAATAATATTACAATTAAAAAAAGTTTATAACATAAATTTTAGTAATAATATTAATAATTATAATAAGTTATAACATATAATAATATATAATATAATTATATATAATTATTGTTATTATATAAATTATTTATAATAAATAAATAATCAACCTAACTTTTACTGTTGT
>JAHKKF010535997.1:0-26669 GCA_019740295.1 Labeo calbasu
TGGACTGTGTCGGCGGTATTAGAGGCATGTTTTCTGCATGACAGGAGCGGCCCTCCGTGCGTATCTAATCTATGAACATTAACATGTTTGGAAGGGCCCTATGCGGCGTGGAAAAGTTCAGTCTGAATTTGTTTTAGCAGCAGGCTGTTGACTTTATCCTCCGCTGCCCTTTACAGTCGCCGTATACTCTTGAGGAAAACAATGTTCCGATTGCACCCCTCGCGTCGCGGTGTAATTGAAAAGATATTTGAGTCTCACGGATTGCGGCCGATAATCTTTAAAGCACGCGCTCTGGCATGCACGCGGGTTGCCTAGCAACAGCAGGTTGTCGGGAGTGTTTGGTGCAAAGTCTCTCTTTCTCTCTCTCCTTCATTCAGCCTTTGGCTAAATGTGGGCTGATCTCGATGGCTCTTCACTCCACCTCTTAGATCAAAAAAATGATCAAAATGACAGTAAAGCATAATGTTACAAAAGGCTTCTATTTCAAATACATCTTTTGAACTTTCTATTAATCTGTGAATCCTGAAAAATAATAAAATGTAGTACAGTTTGCACAACAATATTTGGCAGCACAAGTGTTTTCAACATTGATAATAATCAGAAATGTTTCTTGAGCAGCAAATCAGCATTAAAATGTATTCTGAAGGATCCTGACACTGAAGACTGGAGTAAAGATGCTGAAAATTCAGCTTTAATCACAGCAATCAATTGCATTTTAAAAAAATACTCACATTGAAAACAACTATTTTAAATTGCAATAATATTTCACAATTTGTACTGTATTCTTAATCAAATTAATGCAGCCCTGCATCTTTCCAACTCCAAAGTTTTGAACGGTACTGCATATATCATATATATTCATATATATGCAGACATATAATCATTGTATGACTGTTTAGACTCATCTTTAAGACCATCCACCATGTGTATTTCAGAGCATAATATCGTTTGCAGGACTCAATCATCGAGGGAGATTTGAAGCACAGATTAATTGTGATCAGTATTACTGCATATATGCATGTGTGATCGGTGACCGCAGGACAACTGGTTAATCATGTGATGGTGCATGGTATTATGGGTATTAACGCACCGGCACATCAATGACAGCACCGTGTTTGATAGTTCACGTTAAAATGAACCTTAATCTGATTACACAGACTTAGATTATCAGTGAATCCAGGATGGGCCAATCCTGTCAAGATGCTGCTGTCTTTCTTCACCACACAGATGCTTCTTTTTGCTTTCTTTGTATAGAAACTATAGTCTTCAAGTCAACATGAAAACAGAATTGACTTCCTTAATACATGTTCTTGATCTTATGAGCTTTTGTGCTCCACAAAACGTTTGTTTTCATTATTGTTTTTGCAAACTCACATCCAGATCAAGTTCCATTTTAGTATGGAAATATTACATTTCATCATTCAGTCATTTTTATTTTGCATAATGACATTTTTATGCAAAGACACTTAGTCAAACAAACTATTAACTTTATCAGTAAGTACATCAGGGATATTATAGTTAACTACAATTAAAATCATTTTCCAAAAAAAAAAAGAAAAAAGAAAAAAAAAAAATCATTACTTGAAATAAGTTTTAGTACCTTTTGTACAGTTGTTAAATTAATAAAAAAAACTTCAGAATAAAATTAAGATATATATATATATATATATATATATCTTAATTTTATTGTAGTTTATGATTTTATTTTTTGTTTTGTCCTGAAAATGTATTTATTTTATTTTATTTTATTTTATTTTATTTTAGTTTAGTTTAGTTTAGTTTAGTTTAGTTTAACTACATCCGTTTCCAAAAAAATTAAAATAAATAAAAAATTAAAAAAATTACCAATAATAATAATAATAATAATAATTACTTGGAATAAATGTTAACTGAAATAAAATGTGTTGGTTTTTACATATTTTTACATCTTTTTATTATTATTATTTATTTAATGTACTAAACCTAAAACCAAAACAAACATTTATATAAACTACATAGATATTTGAAAAACACAAAAAGTAATAAAAATGACAAAAACACAATAAAATTAGTAAAACTTTCAAATTAAAATGAAAACGGGAACTCTAAAAATAAATCAAATGTGCAGTTATTGTTAACTAAAATTAAAACGGTTATATTATAATAAAATATTAAAATACAATAAAATATATATATATATAAACAAAAAAAAAAACATACTTAATTTATTTCAGATAGTTGCCAATGCAACATTTCTTATTTTTATTTAGTTTAACTTGATGTAATAAAATAATTAAATTTAGGGGAAATTAACATCATCATATTAAAAAAAGCAGAAAAAACATGCATCAATATTACTAAAACTTTAATTAAAATGAAACTGGAAATCTAAAAAAAAAAAATCTTATTCAAGATATTAATAAAACCTACTATCTCAGTGATACTAAAATAACACTAATGTGCATTTACTAACAATTAAAATTTGTTGTTAGTACTATATTTAACCACTAGAGGAGTAACAATCAATTCCTAGCGGTTCAAATCAAATCCCTCCCTATATTTTCTCCTTGTTTAATATCCTATTCCAAACAGGACGTCACATTACAGATGTGAAATGGGTTGTAAATGCCATTTACTGTTGACTTTAAGTAGCATTGAGTGCCTTTTTAAGAGCTGGTTTTAAGAGTAACTTCTCCTGTTAGTCCTCTGTGACGCATGAAAGTCAACGTTCTCCTCGTGTCACTTTTCCCGGTTACACAGGCATGTTAATAAGAGTGCCATCTGTTTGGAGGTGAATGCGTGTCCTGGAATGTGTCAGGGATTATCTTCTAAAACCGTTAATGCATCGCTGGCCTTCCCGTTATTGTTTGGAAATGACATTGTGCAATGACAACTCACCCGTCTGTCCACCGTCCGCAAAGGGCACGTTAGTCTGAAACCCCCTCGAGGGCAAATGGGAAAATGTGAGGAGTGAATAAATAAGCAGGAATGAAAGGATCTGCTGAACGAGAGTGTGCTGGACAGAGGAATGACCTCTAACGGGACGGCCGGTCAGGAGCCGAGAGCCAAGGACAGTGGGTGTGACAGCAGCCGCTGCGAGCGCCGGCCCTCCTCCCGATCGCCTGTGCTAAACTTTTCCACTTCTTTCTTGCCGTCCACGCTCTCCGGCCCGCGTTCCTCGATTCGCACTGCTGAGTTTCACAGGGACTTGCAAAGACAATGTAGCAAGTGAAGGTCATGTACATGACGTACTGGGGAGCCATTTAGAGATGTTTTGTTCTTAATGTTGCTATTTGTGTTGATAAAGTGCCAGAGGAACATTATTTAATGATACTTTTATTTTTATGTTTTAGCTGTTTCCATTAAAAAAACATTATTGTGTTTTATTAATTTATTTTGTCTCTGCTCTTTCTCCTATATACATTTATAATACCCTGTATTGGACTGTATATTTAATATAATAGTTACATATGTTAAATGTATTTAAAAATACATTTAAAAAATGTATTTAAAAAAATAAATGTAACTTACGTAAATGTTGATAGCAGCTTAGATCATTTGATCTTAAGAAATTATTTTATTTTATTTTATTTTATTTTATTTTATTTTATTTTATTTTATTTTATTTTATTTTAGTTTAGTTTAGTTTAGTTTAGTTTAGTCTCAGCTGTGTCTCCAAAAATGAGAAACCAAAAATAGACTACACATTTGTAATACTCAGTAATATACTGTATTTATTTAGATGCAAATGTTACATTTTTTTAAAAAAAAAAAATAATAATACAATAAAAAAATAACAACTTTAATGTAGATACCAGCGCAGGTCGATTGATCCTGAATTGTTGTTTTATTTTATTTTATTTTATTTTATTATTTTTTGTCTTTTTTTGTGTTTTTTGTTTCTCTTATTTATTTATTTATTTTTATCACGAGAAAAAAAATTGACATTTATTATACTGTATAAATGTACTGTATTAGACTATATTTGTGACCCTGGACCACAAAACCAGCCAGGGTCAAATTTTGGAAACTGATTATTGAACATAAGCTTTTTGAATATTTCTATTCATTTATGATTTGTTGGCATAGAACAATATTTGACCAAGATACAACTATTTGAAAATCTGGAATCTGAGGGTGCATAAATAAATAAATAAAAAATAAATAAAAACAAAAAAAAACAAAAATACTGAGAAAATCACCTTTAAAGTTGCCCAAATGAAGTTCTTAGCATTGCATATTACTAAATAAAAATCGAGGTTTGATATATTTACAGTAGGAAATTTACAAAATATCTTCGTGGAACATGATCTTTACTTAATATCCTAATGATTTTTTGTATAAAAGAAAAATTGATAATTTTGACCCATACAATGCATTTTGACTTTTGTTACAATTATACCCGTGCGACCCGTGTAATAGTTACATACGTTACGTTTATTTATTTAATTATTTATTTATTTTAAAGTAACAACTTACATTTGGTTAGCAGACATTTTTTTATTTTATTTTATATTTTATTTTATTTTTTTTACTGTCTCTGCTGCTCATTAGGATAAATAAAATACTGTATTATTGTAGGCAGCAATTATAAATACATTTATAATAAAGATATATGTTATATTTATAGAAAATAAATGCAATAACTTTAAAGTGAATAGCAGGTATCTTGAGGCATTATTGAGATCTGCTGAAACGAGATTACTGTGGTCTTTTCTTGGTAGATAAATCGGAGGCACAGGATTTATCTCTCCATTAGAGAAACAATTGAGGCATTAAAAAGATGTCATTTGTCTTTCCTATATGATAATACACAATACATTTTTCCAAAGCCACCCAAGTAAGCCTAAGCAAATGAACGGCTCGCTCTTTGCTTCTTTTGTTTGCTATCGTCTTCATTTTGCGGCTCTCTGTTTGTTCATCAAAAGCAGTGCTGGCTTTGCCTCGCCTCTGCGTGTTTGAAGCTCATGATGTCATAGACACAGAGACAAACAGGGCGCTTTCTCTGGCAAAGACACTGGTGCAAACACACATGCTTTTTTCCCTCCCTTCACTCGCTTGTTCTCTCAGTAAGTCATTCAGTAACTTCTCGCCTGAGGGTAAACCACCGGCCCGGCCCACCGAATGCAGATTTTCCTATTACACAACTATTACACAAGACGTGTCCATTACCTGTGCCCAAACGCACCTAATGCAGCTGTGGTTCTCTCTTTACCAAGTTACCCAGCCTTTTTTTTGCCTTATGGGGCAGTCAGCTATATTTCTCTCAGCTTTTTCAGGCACAAAGCTGTTTGAACACATGAAATGTTGAGCTACCTTTGTTCCAATTGTAAATCTGCCATGCTAACTGGGCATTGGGCCTTGTTTATGTCTATTTCCGAGGAACAAATAAGCAGTTTGGAAAACAGGAATGGCCGTCCAGCGAATAAATACATCTTTTGAATCTTATGAAGTGGTTAGACTTTTTCTGTAAGAGTATTTGGTCTTTGGTACCAACTCAGTGACCAACTCAATGGCAAAAAAATGCTTCCTGTTGGATTTCTGTACTTTGTACCTTTTAGTGTCAAAACCTAAAAGTGGCTTTAAACATTTGCGGCCGATCTTGTAATCGCTGGAAAGCTTCCTAATGTTTCACAGTGTTATGAGTAGTGATTTTTCATCATCCTGTGGGAAACATTGCGTTCCTGTGTGAAGCTGCTACCTGCAGCGTAATACTTTCAATGTCTGTTTTGACTTTATACATTTGTATTCTTTCTTCTTTTGTAATGCTGCTTCTTTGCTGTTTATAGGTAAGCACAGTCGTCTTGAGGGCAAAACTATTCATGAGCTAACCATATATTTAGTGATGCCAGTAAAGAATATAATGAGGAAAGCCAGTAATATTGGAAATGTTTTTAAAATTTAAAGTAGCTGCTTTCAATGTGAATATACTGTAAAATGTAATTTATTGCTGTGAATTTTCAGCATCATTACTCCAGTCTTCTGTGTCACATGATCCTTCAAAAATCATTTTAATATGCTGATTTGGTTTTTTTGGAAACTGTGATACATTTTATTTTCAGGATTCACAGATGATTCACAGGTTATAAGAATATAAAAAAACAGACTACACATTTGTAGTACATTGTATTATACTGTATACAGATAGAAATGTTACATTTATAAAAAAAATACATGCGACTTATAAATTTCTGTAGATTGCAGCTCCGGTTGGTTGATCCTGGAGTTTTATTTTATTATTTCATTTTATTATTCCTGTTTTATTTGATCTATTTATTTATTTTTGTTTCTCCCAATTTATTTATTAGGAAATAAAAATAAACATTTATTAGACTGTATACATTTACTGTATTAGACTATATATGTACTATAAATGTATAATAGTTGTATACATTCAATTTATTTAAAAAATGTTACATTTATTGTGAATAGCAGTGTTGGGAAAAGTTACTTTTAAAAGTAATGCATTACAATATTGCGTTACTCGCTAATTAAGTAACTAATTACATTACTTAGTTACTTTTTAATAGAAAGTAATGTGTTACGTTACTTTTTCGTTACTTTTTAAATCTGGACAGGGCTTGCTTGTTTGTTTTTTAATATATAAAGTTCTATATTTGGCAAAGGTAAAAGCCTTTTCACACCAACAGCCTCAGGCTGAAGCAAAAGTAAATTCACATCTGTACGGTAAAACACAGAAGAAGAAAGTTCAACACTCCTCAGAAATAAAAAAAGAACAACAAATGTTAGTTTATCTTGAGTGATTTTTGCTTATTTATATGGTTGAATTGGATCATCAAAGATCAGCAGCAAAGACACTGGTTAATAAAATGGGATTAAATACATAAAGGATATTTGTATTATTTAACATATTTAATTATTGCAGGTTTGTGTCATATTCTGAGTTGCATTTACCTGTTTTTTATTTTGAGGTATACTAAATCTGTTTTTTTGTGAGTGAGATGAATTAATACAATGTTTACAATTATTATAAAACTAAAGTAACACCTTACTCCCAGTTTCTCTCAACATGGGAAGAGGACGGCTTTCAATCAATAAATGAGGAAAAAAGTAACTGACATTACTTATTTGAAAAAGTAAAAGATATTTTCTTGTCAATTAAAAAGTCATACGTTACTTTACTAGTTACTTGAAAAAAGTAATCTGATTACGTAACTCGCGTTACTTGTTATGTGTTACCCCCAACACTGGTAGAAGACATTTTATTTTATTCTAAAATTCATTAGGAGAAATAAAAATACTATAGGTAATAAATTTAGGTTATAAAACATTGTAATAACATTGTTTTGAAATGTTTCTTTAAAAAATTAAAATGTCTTGTCATGATTAGAAAATTATTTAAAGGTTACAAAAATGTTTCCTACAATGTTCTACTTTTATTTCACCCAAAATATGTTATTTAAACATTTATTTTTAAAATTTTAAGAACATTAAAACATTACCGTTCAGTTTACTTGTGTTTAGAACATTATTTAAAGGTTGCAAAAATGCATCTTAGAACGTTCATCAAGTGCAAATTACATAATCCAAGAGTGGGACGTTCCGAGAGTGCTGATCTCAGAACACTTTCTCTTAATGTTATGAGAACATACATTAAATATTACTAAAATTATAAGACTGTCCCATAAATCACTTCAAGAACATTTTGTCCTATCATTTGTATGACTTTTAAAAAACCCTAGTAAAAGTTATGAGAATATTCTATGGTAGTTGGGTACACTCTAAAAAAACGTTGGAGTAAAAAAAGATCCCAATTTGGGTTATTTTGGTAACCCAACGCTGGGTCAAATATTGACAAACCCAGCGCTGGATTATTTTAACCCAGCCAGTTGGGTTAAATTTTTGGCCCCACATGCTGGGTTGTTTTAATTAACTATTGTTGGCTTAAAATGAACCAAGGTTGGAAATTAAAAAGCAGACACAGAATTACTAGAGGCAACAGTTATAATCAAAATGTGAACATTTATTAATAAGTGAAAACACCCATGGACAAAAATCTAAGACAAATTGAATTATACAGCATAGTTTTCAACTTTGCATACATTTAAACTTGTTTAACAAGCATTTTAGAACCTTTCGATCTGCATTTTTAAACTTAATGATGCAAAGCTGTGGCAACCCATAATATGCACTCCTACAGATCACAAACCAGCAACCCTGAACTGATGTCCCGTACATGTTCCCGTGTGAATCTGATGTACTTGTTTATGGTCAGTGTGTTCTCTAAACATCATATCTTTGTGAGTTTTTAAGCTTCATCCAGGTGTCAACCGCACATCTGAACCAATATGAGAGGTTTCGCTTTAAAAACTTCCCACAAGGCAATACAAGGAGCTCACAAATGTGATCACTCACGAGGCCTGTAATGTAATGCTCTTACTTCTTGGCGTTAATCTCTAACGGGGCTAAAACGATCCTGATTTCATTGAAGAACCATATGGGCCGATGTTTCACAACGGTTTCGGTAGAGCGCTTTTCCATGACCCCGTGAGGTATGCTGCGTTTGTTGTGTCAACCTGCTATCTTTACTTTCACTGTCCATTCTGTGTTTAGACATTTGTGTTACTCTTTTGTGCGTTTCTGCTTTCTTCTGCTGTTTATAGGTAAGCAAAGACATCTTCAGGGCAAAACTGTTCAAGGTTCACGAGTGTAATAAAATAAAAATGCACATAAATTAGCTGGCTGGAGTTCAGATATTTAAGGCATTTCACGACAGAAAGAATAAATAATAAAAATGGTAACAGATTAACACGTCTTTTAGATGTTATCTCTTTGTAGATGTCTGTGAGCGAAAGGTCTGTTTGATTTGTGTTCTCAGCTACACTCTTAAAAATAAAGGTGCTTTAAAAGGTTTTTCACAGCGATGCCATAGAAGAACCATTCAGTCAAAGGTTCTTTAAAGAACCATCTCTTTCTTACCTTTTAATCTGAAGAACCTTCTTTCTCCACAAAGAACCTTTTGTGAAACAGAAAGGATCTTTAGATGTTAAAGGTTCTTTATGGAACCATTTAGACAAAAAAGGTTCTTCTATTGCATCGTGAAGCACGGAACAGGGAATTCACAACTTCTTAAAAAGTTAGATAAATGTGACCCTGGACCACAAAACCAGTCTTAAGTGGCATGGGTATATTTGTAGCAACAGTCAAAAATTCTTTGTATGGGTCAAAATGATCGATTTTTCTTTTATGTCAAAAAGCATGAGGATGTTAAGTAAAGATCATGTTCCATGAAGATATTTTGTAAATTTCCTACTGTAAATATATCGAAACTAAATTTTTGATTAGTAATATGCATTGCTAAACACTTCATTTGGACAACTTTAAAGGCGATTTTCTCAATATTTAGATTGTTTTGTACCCTCAGATTACAGATTTTCAAATAGTTGTAGCTCTGCCAAATCTTTCTCTATTCCCTAATGTAAAACGTATTTATTCAGCTTTCAGATAATGTATAAATCTCAATTTTAAAAAACTGACCCTTATGACTGGTTTTGTGATCCAGGGTCACAAATATTACGTTCTTAAATAAAATTTCTATGAAAATGTTATTTCTGAATGTTCCATCAATATTCAAAACTTCCAGTTCTTAAATGGTTACATTCCATTTTATCATGTTCTCTGAACATTCCAAAACAATTTGTAACATTTAAAATCATTTGACGAACATTCAACTGCAACATTTTTATATTTGTATAAAATGTTCCATGGACAATGTATAAATAATGTTCTTGTGCTAATGTTTGGAGTAGACACAAACATGATTACTTTCCTAAAGAGATGTTTACAGAACGTTCTTTTAAAGTTTTAATATTTGATGTACATTTTCATACGCTGAGAGAAAACATTCTGAGCTCAACATTCTCGGAATGTCTTTATGATGTTATTTGCACTTGATAAACGTTCACACAATTGATTACATTACATATTTGAAAATCTAATTTATTGCTGTGATCATTACTCCAGTCTTCAGTGTCACATGAGCCTTCAGAAATCATTCTAATATGCTGATTTGCCACTCAAGAAACATTTCTGATTATTATCAATGTTGAAAACGGTTGTGCTGCCCAATGTTTTTGTGGAAACCATGATACATGTTATTTTTCAGAATTCTTTGATGATAGAATGTTCATATAAAACAGCATTTATTTGAAATAGAAATCTTTTTTCATACATTGAAATGTCTTAAATGCCATCCTTGCTAAAACAAAAAAAAATCTTACTGACCTCAATCTTTTGGATGTTAATTCATATGGGCAGTTCAGTTAGGCTTATTTTTGGCCCACAATACCCAGTCACAAGACGTTTTAATTGTTTTGTTTAAAAGGTATAATTATTGAAAAGATGTTTGTATGCAGCAAGAGGCCAGATGTAATTTAACCTCACGCAACATATCTTTTATGCGACAGTGAACCAGATAAAACAATGTGGTTTGTTTGACTCTTCTGGAGGATAAGTTATTCACTCCACTTCTGTGTTTACACGTGCAGCTCACAATCCCTCACAATTAGTGTCTATTTTTGCTATAGGCGACCGTATAATGAGAGGATGAGGAGCGGATGAATGTAGGTGTCTTCCCAGGAAAAGACGAGTGGAAAATTCTGTTCAGGGACAAAGTGGGCAGGCGGGGGCGGGGGGACGTCTGGTAACCTGAACCCTGGAGACACGAATCTTTGTGACTCTGTTAGGTAAATCTACTCTCCCTCTCCTCTCCATCGCTCCGGTTCGGGAACAATGGTCTCTCACATGCTGAGCCTCGCACACACAATAATATCCCTTATGTGAGCGAGCGGCTCGGCTGACTGAGCCCGGTCTCCGGAGAGGACAGCATGTGCTTAGATTCCTCCAGGGCCTCGTAACCCGACGATTCCCGGAGGAAAAACTCACGGTCTGGGGGGGATGTGATTACAGGTGCCTTAAAAATGGATGTTTTAAAGGAGAAGCGCACCCAACAGCACAATTCTGTCAACATTTGCACAAAAACTGTGTCAGCTGATGAATATGCGGAGTGTGACGTCAAGCGACCCAAACAAGTCAACATGAGGCTGAATGTGTTATTAAAGAGTGTTGTTTGCTCATTTAACCACTATGTAAAGAGACAAGTGGTAGGTAATGTGAGGCTGTTTTTGGCACTGATGCTATAGATTCATTTCTTATGAGTGATAACAACAATGACAACATGTACATTTTGGACAGAAGCACCTTTCATTTGTTAAGTGTGCAGGGACAGTTCACCCAAAAATGAAAATTGTGTCATCATTTTCTCATCCTCAGGTTGTTCCAAATATGAGTTTCTTTGCTCTGTTGAGCACAAAAGGAGATATTTTGAAAAACGTTGTTAACTCAGCAGCTGGTGGTAGCCATTGACTTCCATAGTATGGGGAAAAAATATTAACAAGCATGTGGTAATGTCTATTTATAAAGGTTTTTTTTTTTTTTTTTTGAATTTCCAGGAAAAATCACTAAGTTGTGATATAAACTGTTATTATGATAGAAAGACAGATCCTATATTATATTATCTTCTGGTTTGTGTCATCCATTGAGCTTCAAAATAATCTAATAACCTTTAATAGTAATTAATGATCCCCAAAACAGATGTTACCATATATATATATATATATATATATATATTTCCAGTGTGTACTGTGTGTAATTATTATGTATATGTAAATACACACAAATTAATGTATATATTTAAGAGAAATATGTTGTTTATGTACAAAATATTTGTATTTATATATAAAATAAATTTTATAAAAATTATAATAAATACATATACTTGTAAATATTTCTTAAATATGTACATGAATGTGCTTTTATTATATAAACTTTTATTTTGTATGCGATTATTCATATATATACATATATATATATATATATGTACTACACTGTTTACAACAATGACCATATTTTGGCCAGAAAAAAAGAGATTATATTATATTATATTATAGTTTACATGAGAAGCACCTTTCATTTGTACAGTAATTGACTGGTTAATTAATAAATATTAAAAAAATAGTTTTTGTTGTTTTGTTTTTTCAAGGTAAAAAGTAATCTGTTGTGATTCCACCACTAAAATAATTACGTTTTCATTTTTAATTATATTTTTCAAGAATACTGCGTACAAGTTAGATTGACTACTGTTACGGTACATTAATAGCACACGTCCCAATTTACTTTCCGTGTCCTTAAGAAAAAAGACAAACAGATTTGGAATGCCATGAGGAACTGAATTTTTATTTTCAGCCCAACTATTCCTGAGTATGAATAGACTTTTATAATGACACTGAATTGTGCTGACATACTAGAAGTGACAACTATCTTCTAAAATCAGATTCTTGCTGCTTTCTGCAGTGTTCTTCACGGAGAGCCGAGCGAGACGGAGACACTGCCTTCTTTCACAGTTGTCATGTTTATTATTCTGTTGATCTGTTGCCTCTCTCTCTTTCTCTCTCTCTCCCAGCGTCTGCGGCTGACATTTTTCTCTGTGCTCACAGCTGCGTGCCAGAGAGAGCGAAAGCTCTTAGAGACACTCCACAGTCCTTACTGCACAGTGATGAGCAGCTCCAAAGAGCACACTTACAACACTGACATCCATACTGTGAAATGGAAGACTGCAAGCTTTTCACTTGGGGGTGACTACATAAACTCAGTATATACTGCTACATTTCATTTCTGTTTCAAATAAATGCTGTTCTTTTGAATGTTTTATTCATCAAAGAATCCTGAAAAATAAAATGTATCACAAAATATTGGGCAGCACAACTGTTTTCAACACTGACAATAACCAGAAATGTTTCTTTAGTAGCAAATTAGCATATTACAATGATTTCTGGCGGATCATGTTACACTGACATCAAAAAATATGCTCAAATGTTTTGCCAACATTCCCATTAATTTATGAAAATGTTCCTTAAATGTTTTTAAATTGTTTAAAGGAACATTCCATTGTATAATTTTGCAAACATTATGGAACGTTACTTTTGAATGTTCTCTGAACATTCCAAAACAAATTTGTAACATTTAAAATTGCATTTCATTTTTAAAAATGAAACAATGTATAAATAACGATTTGTGCCAATGTTTTGAGAACATTGTTAAAGAGTAGATACAAATGTTATATTAACATTACTGAAAGAATATTTTTTCAGAACTCTGAGAGAACCTTGCCAGAATATTATATATTTTATATGTATATTGCCAATGAGGTGCATTTGACTTTGCAAATGGTAAAAAAAACATGGTACTTTAACTCTAAAATGTATGTCTTCTACTCTTTCCATGCTGTTCACAATAATATATATATATATATGTTTGGCAATACATTTATGTGAGGCAGACATTTCGCCACCTTGGAATTATAAGGTTCTATCTGCATTCTGAGGACTTTTGAGATATTAAGCTTCAAAGTTTTTGCATTTCATAGACTTCTGTAGATAGAACCCTTTTTGTTTTTTTTAAAAAAAGGTCACAAATGTGCACATCTTACAAAAGAAACATCACATAATGCAAATAAGCTGTCACAGAATAAGAATATATGAATAACTCAATTCTGACAAAAATGTCAGATAGAAGCTTATAATTCCAAGGTGACGATTTATTGGCGAAAAAGGCATTAGGTGGTATTTTCCTCCTTTAAGAGAGCTAAGGAGTCTTGTTTGCTGTTTCTTCTCACGTCCATAGAGCCCCTGCTGTAATCACGTGTGTCAGATATAGTATGAGCCCCTTCCCCCTTCACATTTCTGTGCACATTGAGAGACTACAACCTTTCTTTTTGAGAATAATCCCTGTATCAGACGCACCAATTATGGGATGAAGCACTGGAACCGGTTTACTAAATGATAGTTTTCACTGTTTAAGGGTATATTATTAGCTATTACCATGTGTGATTTGATCCGGACATTGCAATTTCCAAAGACTAAAATGGACTAGAGCACTTGTTGTCTTGCAAAGTAACAAATTCCCTATTATTCACCTGAGTAACACAAGGGCAGTCACTTTGCTAAGTGCCAGACCGCCTACTTTAGTATATAATGTTTCCTTTCAGAGACTGGACTGCTTGGCAGATCGTGTAGCTGTTTTAAAGTGCCATTTCATGATCCTAAGTTAATGAGTGCCAGACCTTTATGAGGAAAAAGAAATATTAAAATGTAACCTTCAAAACCAGCAACATCGATTTCTGCTTGAATCGGTTACGACTGTCAGGGGCTGGTCGTCACTGTTGACATTCCCACAACCCTGATTTCACCTTGAGTATCCGCACGGTTCATTCCCGTCATCCTTATTACCAGGCCTCTCTGAGCTGCAGCACCAGCTGATCCTGGTTTTCCCAGAGTATTTACCAAACAAATGGATGCAAACTCAGAAGGAAATGTGCAATCCATGCTCACACACGCATAAGTGGTGGCATGCTGTTGAAAAGCATAAATATGGACTAAACTTAATCCACTGTTGACAGAGAAAAGATAGCGAGACGTTTACAAAACACGGGCAAAACGTATGCCAAACTCGCGTTCAGAAATTCACAAGATACGATTGTGGCCGTGTACAAGCGTAGTTTGATTTTATCAGATTTATTACTGGGTGTTGAATGCCAAAGGACACTATTTACACAATCATGCATCACCTACCTTTGAAATGGAGAAGTGGCCAAAAGTCATAAAAATCAGGTGGTACCAGACAAATAAATGATTTATAAGTGGAGATAAACTCATTGCTTCAGACAAATCAGTACACATGGAATTTTTTTTTTCTTTTTTTAATAATAATAAATTGTTTTGTGCAAAATACTACAGGTCTTTTCAAATATTGAGTATGCTAGTTCCTCAACTAGGTGTCAATGACATGACCTACCTGTACGGATGAAGGTTGAATAAATGTTAAAGCTCCATGACAGCAGCCAAACTCCTCCCTAATCTCCTCCTTGGAACAGGTGAGTTGGCAGGGTATAAATTTTGTGAATGTGACCTGGACACACAGGAGCTTTTTGTCTCCGGAGAGGCTTTCAGGAGGACTACGACATCTAAAATCCAAAAGCTTCAGAGTTTAAATTGGAATAAACAAGAAAAATGGGGCTTGGAGTGAGTCGTGCTTATATTTTACTATACTGCCAGTTGCATAGCATTTTTGCTTTTGTTGCTTCATTTTTTTTTGTCTCTCATTCTGCTTTGTTGAAGTCAGGTACTGTGTTTGTTGCATATGTTAACTATTGTTACTTTTGATAGACGGGGAATGATAAGTACAAATTGGCGGCAACTTCAGAAGATGGAGCCAAGAAGCCAAAAAAAGGGAAAAACAAGCAGAAGGACATGGACGATCTCAAAAAAGAAGTGGATCTGGTGCGAAATTACAGTTAGAAAATACACACTGCATTAAAATACTTTCAACACTCCATTTAACAATAATCAGCAATCAAATGGGGAACTGAAATTTCAAGACTTTTTTTGTTTCTGCAGGACGACCACAAGTTGACAATGGACGAGCTTCACCGCAAATATGGAACCGACCTGAGCAGGGTGAGTTTTGTGACACTTTTGGGAAACATTATGTATCTAAAATTATTCGTATGCATGTTTTATCTTCTCTGATGGACAGAAATGATTGTTGTTTTTATCTCCCTTTTAAAAGAACTACTGCTAATGTAATTTAAAATCATTGAAACTTGGATTATTAAGCTCACTATATCTTATCTGTCAAATTATTTCAATAATTAACAATGTTTGTGTAGGAGGTTTACAAGCAGGTATGTTCAAGGCGCAATTATTACGTAATCGAAAAAGCGGATTATATGTTGTAATGAAAAACGTTTAAAACAAATACTTGTAACTTATATATGCAAGCTATGGATCTGAAACCTATGTGCATAATATTATTTGAATCAAATTATTGCTAACCGTTCTGGAGCAGACCCGGATATAGGTGAGTGCGACGCTGCCGTTAGCTCCACCCCCTATTTGGACCGTCTTCTGCCCCACCCTGACCTTCAAAAAAACTCTGCAAGGACAACATGTCCGTTTTTTGTTATTCCACAATATCTCTTTGAATTCTTTCCTTAAAGTATTTTTGAGGTCTGACATCCACAACCACTGTTTAAAGGTTCATTCACCCCGCAACAATTTTATTGCAAAAAATTTGTTGACTTAATTTTTATTGTTGGCAGGGCTTGTCTTCGTCCCGTGCAAGGGAGATCTTAGCTCGTGACGGGCCCAATGCCCTGACCCCACCTCCCACGACTCCAGAATGGGTCAAGTTCTGTAAACAGCTCTTTGGTGGATTCTCAACACTGCTGTGGATTGGTGCTATCCTCTGTTTCCTGGCGTACGGAATCCAGGCTGCCTCCGAAGATGAACCAGCAAATGACAATGTACGACGAAGCAAAAAACTTCTCTTATTTATGCATAAATAGTTTGTATGGCGAAAAACAGTGAATCACGTAATTATCTCCGCAGCTTTATCTCGGAATTGTGCTTGCCGCTGTTGTCATAATAACAGGATGCTTCTCATACTACCAAGAGGCCAAGAGCTCTAAAATCATGGAGTCTTTTAAGAACCTTGTACCTCAGGTACTAGAATTTAAAAATTATTCTGATAAGACAGCGTAGCTCTCGCAAAAACTTCTAATTGTAATACATCCTGGTTTTGTAGCAAGCCCTGGTTATACGTGATGGAGAGAAAAAGAGTATCAATGCAGAGGAGGTGGTCGCTGGTGATCTTGTGGAGGTCAAAGGTGGAGACAGAATCCCAGCTGATCTTCGTATCATCTCTGCACATGGATGCAAGGTAAGACCTAAAGCACTTAAGAATGGCAAATGTAACATACTCCCATTTTTGGAAGGACTGGCATAGTTACGTTGCATTTTGAACATTGGTCATTAGAAAGGGATACGGGAATTCTGGTGACCCCATCAACCCGGCTTCTTAAGTAGTCTTATTTATTTGGTCAACAAGTCAACCAGTGTTTTTCTTATGAGCGGGTTGTACATGCTGGAATACCAGCAGGACCAGGGCTGTTTAAATCTGCTCCTGGAGGGCCAGTGTCCTACAGAGTTTAGGTCAAATTTGCCCCAATACACCTTTCTTATAAGACCTTAATTGGCTGGTTCAAATGTGTTTATTTAGGCTTAGGGCTAAACTCAGCAGGACAGTTGCCCTCAGAAGTGGGATTAGATACCCCTGAACTAGACCAACAGCAAACTGGTACTAAGTAGGACTAACCCTGGACCAGTATCCATGGATATTCATGCTATTCTTCTTTTCTTCCTTTCCAGGTGGACAACTCTTCACTCACTGGTGAATCTGAGCCCCAGACTCGTACTCCTGACTTCTCCAATGACAATCCCCTGGAAACCAGAAACATTGCGTTCTTCTCTACCAACTGTGTTGAAGGTGCAAAGATAAAACAGCTGAAGTATGTTGGATAACAATGTAAGAATTTCGTAATTAAAAGTTACTATATTCACTAGGTACTGCCAGGGGGATTGTCATCAACACCGGTGACCGCACCGTCATGGGTCGTATCGCCACTCTCGCCTCCAGTCTGGAAGGTGGAAAAACACCAATTGCTAAAGAGATCGAGCACTTCATCCACATCATCACTGGTGTAGCCGTCTTCCTGGGTGTCAGTTTCTTCATTCTTTCCCTGATTCTTGGATATGGGTGGTTGGAAGCTGTCATCTTCCTGATTGGTATCATTGTCGCTAATGTTCCTGAAGGTCTCCTTGCCACTGTAACTGTAAGTCAGAGTTCAAAGTACACTTTTAAAGCCAAAGTACTCTTCACTTGCGCCAAGAACTATTACTTAACTTGTAACTTCATGTAGGTGTGTCTGACTCTGACTGCCAAACGAATGGCAAAGAAGAACTGCCTCGTGAAGAATCTTGAAGCTGTGGAGACTCTTGGTTCGACCTCCACTATCTGCTCTGACAAGACTGGAACTTTGACCCAGAATCGAATGACTGTCGCTCACATGTGGTTTGACAACCAGATTCATGAAGCAGACACCACAGAGAACCAGAGTGGAACCGCGTTCGATAGGAGCTCTCCAACTTGGTCTGCTCTTGCACGTATTGCTGGCTTGTGCAACCGTGCCGTCTTCCTTGCCGATCAAAACCATGTGCCAATCCTTAAGGTGTGCATGAGCTTCTCAGTATTTACTATTTAAAATATGTAGGTGACTTACCTCTAGAGTGACTTGTAAAGGTCCATCAGTAAACATATATTGCTGCGTTTACGCCATGTAATTACCATAGGCTGAATCTGCGGCGGTCAGGTGATACGAGTCGTAGCTCTCAGAGATTTCCCAGTTTATCAGGTGTAATTACAAGAGTACAAGAGTTCTACAAGGATGTGAATGCTTTTTACAAGTTGCAGTCTCGTAATTGCGATAATTGCAACATGTCGTGAACACACCTCATGTCCATAAAGACACTATCAATGAAAGAAATCAATCAATCTTTTGCAGCGAGACACAGCTGGTGATGCCTCAGAGTCTGCCCTGTTGAAGTGTATTGAGCTGTGCTGTGGCTCAGTCATTGAAATGAGAGACAAGTACACAAAGATTTCTGAAATTCCTTTCAACTCTACCAACAAGTATCAGGTATTCTTGTTAAATTATTCTTTGGAGATTTACAGATTTGACTGGTCTTCCTAACATGCCCTAATATGCCTTTTCTAGCTCTCAATCCACAAGAATCCTAATTCCTCAGAGTCTAAGCACCTGCTGGTGATGAAGGGAGCCCCTGAGAGAATCCTGGATCGATGCTCTACTATTTTGATTCAAGGAAAAGAGCAGCCTTTGGATGATGAAATGAAAGATGCTTTCCAAAATGCTTACGTAGAACTGGGAGGTCTTGGAGAAAGAGTGTTGGGTAAAGCCACCTTATGAAGTTTACCTTGTGGAGTTTTGCAGTTAAAACTATGACTATGTACACTAATGACTGTGTTCTTTCTCAAAGGTTTCTGCCACTTTAGCCTCCCCGATGACCAGTTTCCTGAGGGTTTTGCTTTTGATACTGATGAAGTGAACTTCCCAACTGAGAACTTGTGTTTTGTTGGCCTCATGTCCATGATTGATCCTCCTCGTGCTGCTGTACCAGATGCTGTGGGCAAGTGCAGGAGTGCAGGAATCAAGGTGTTATTTCACTTTGATTCAAGACTGATGCCTTGATTATATTACACCAGTATTAAATTAAATGAATCATATGATCAAGCATCTATGTCTTCTATCACAGGTTACTTGTGACCATCCAATTACAGCTAAGACTATTTGTAAAGGATCTTGAATCAAGAAGTTGTTCTTGGTTCAAAATCCTTTGTTTGGATATGTCGCACCTTTGCTGCAACATATTCAATTTTGTTTATACTTGTTGCATGTACAATCAGTTAATCAAATAATAATTCAGAATCTTGTATTACAGGTTATCATGGTTACTGGAGACCATCCAATTACAGCGAAAGCTATTGCTAAGGGTGTCGGTATCATCTCTGAAGGAAATGAGACTGTGGAAGACATTGCTGCTCGTCTGAACATTCCTGTTGGAGAGGTCAATCCAAGGTAAACCAATCATCGCAACCAGTTTCAGATGTGGAATTGCTCTAGTTGTCTGCTAACACAAAATGTTTCTCTAGAGATGCTAAGGCCTGTGTGGTCCATGGTGGAGAACTGAAGAATATGAGTGAAGACGAGCTGGATGACATCCTGCAACACCATACAGAAATTGTGTTCGCCAGAACTTCTCCACAACAAAAGTTGATCATCGTGGAAGGCTGTCAACGACAGGTACTGTCAGACAGTCATCTAGCCAATCCTACCAATGCTAGAGGATTTTACCCAGCAGATACCATTTTAATGCATTTTATTTCTCTCGTCAGGGTGCCATTGTAGCCGTAACCGGTGATGGTGTCAATGATTCTCCTGCTCTGAAGAAGGCTGATATTGGTGTGGCTATGGGTATCGCTGGATCTGACGTATCCAAACAGGCTGCTGACATGATCCTTCTGGACGACAACTTTGCCTCAATTGTCACTGGAGTAGAAGAAGGTGAGACGTGTTATTGGGAACTTAATTGACTTGAGGAATTATGAAGGTTATTTGAGACTCATTTCTCAAACATGTCTTCAACTTTAGGCCGTCTGATCTTTGACAACTTGAAGAAGTCCATTGCATACACTCTGACCAGCAACATCCCTGAGATCTCACCCTTCCTCTTGTTCATCATTGCTAATATTCCTCTACCTTTGGGCACCGTCACCATTCTCTGCATTGACCTGGGCACTGACATGGTAGGTGAAAAGACACGGTACGGGAATCAGGCGCCAAGCACTGAAAGGGTGTAGACGCCTATTTTGAAAACATTAAAACATTTTGACATTTGGTAAACTAAATCAGGAGTGTCCGACCTTCAATTTGACTTTGTGGTTGACCTGTCAGTCCTTGTAGTGCCACCAACAACTCAAAGTTTGCGGTAGATTTTTGCAAATAACCTTTGAACCATGTTGTTTTTTTCTGATTCACTGGCTCATGGTTTCCACTATCTTTAATGTTTTGAAAACTACTGGGCGGATCTTCCCCAGCTTTAGTACAGATAATTTTGAGACCATGCCAGTGAGTACCATCCCAGCCAGAAAGTATGGCCTTGTCTTGGCAGTGCTAAGATGCATAAGAACCATTATAACTGTAATTGCAGCTATTGTGTATGTTTGTATTTAGTGCCACCTACTGGTCAGAAAATCTGAAAATCTTTTTTCTGGTCTCTATTGACTATTTTGAATTTCATTGAACCATTGAATTTCATTGAATTTTAGTAACCTTTGATCCATGTCCTGAGCTTTGATTTTGTGAAAGCTCTTCTAATGTTCTAAAATTATAGAAATGGTTTTACTCAGTACTTTTTGAACCACTTGGCTTAAAATTGTGGTTCTGGTTTCCTATGAAACTGTGCTATACCTAATTGGTTACACTTGATCAAGCTGTAACTGATGCTTGTAGCTATATTTTGATTTGTTGTTTAATGTTTCCACAGGTTCCTGCTATCTCATTGGCCTATGAAAGCGCTGAAAGTGACATCATGAAAAGACAACCCAGAAATGCTAAAACAGATAAACTGGTAAATGAGAGGCTCATCAGTATGGCCTACGGTCAAATAGGTAAGAGCAAGGCTATTTTAAACCGACGTTAGCGCTATGTTTATTCTCTGGCCTGGATTTGAACAAGCACTCTACTGTAATATTTTACTCTTAGCATAGCATTTCATTTAATCATTATGAAAGCTCAATGTACACAATATCACCTGTAAACTAAACACACCTTTGATGGTACTAAAACATCTGCATGGCTGCAAAAACGTCTTTGCTGCATGTTATTCGGTTTTATTTTATTAGACAATCCGTGCAGGTGAACAGCTATATTTTGAAATACTACATCGTCTTCGTACACAAATCTGCTAGCAAGCATGCCAACCAGGAAGTCTGGCTATATCTGTAGCCAGCGCATTAGTATAATCAGTGAAAAGTTGTAATTGCTATTGCACCAATGCTCTGAATTTGCCTGAGAAGCCTGAACAGCGCCACCTACTGTTTTTATTGAAAAAGAAACTCTACCAATTCAAGTGGAATACTAAAATGTAAAATATAAATGCATACAAATAGGGTATACACAATTATTTTAATCATTTGACAGACCCTCTAAACTTGAATTTTAATGTCATCATACTTATTTTTAGGTATGATGCAAGCAGTCGCAGGGTTCTTTACCTACTTTGTAATTCTTGCCGAGAACGGATTCCTGCCCTCCGATTTAATAGGAATTCGAGTCAACTGGGACGATAAGTATCTCAACGACTTGGAAGATAGCTATGGCCAGCAATGGGTAGGTGTCACACCTGTATAAATAAATAATAATAAAAAAATAACTTATATAACACAACACATGTGAGGTATCAATCATGTACTGTAAATATCGCTTGTCTGTTTATTCTTCCAGACATATGAACGCAGAAAGATTGTAGAGTTCACATGCCACACAGCATTCTTCACCAGTATTGTGGTTGTGCAGTGGGCCGATCTGATCATTTGCAAGACCAGAAGGAACTCTATCGTACAGCAGGGAATGAGGTATGTAAACAAAGGGTCCAGCCATAAAATTGTGCAATATGTGTTATACAGGGCTGTTTTTAAAGACCGTGTCACCACTCTTCCTTCACAGAAACAAAATCCTCATCTTTGGTCTGTTTGAGGAAACTGCTCTGGCAGCGTTCTTGTCTTACTGCCCAGGAATGGACATTGCTTTGAGAATGTATCCTCTTAAGTAGGTGGACATAGCTAGTCTTTTGCACACAAGAAATGGGAATCTTCAATTTTTATACAATCTGCCTATTTAACACTGGTGTTATGTTTTAGACCATGGTGGTGGTTCTGTGCCTTCCCATACTCGCTACTCATCTTCGTCTATGATGAAGTTAGAAGATACATCCTTAGGCGGAGCCCAGGAGGTAACAACAGATATAACCAACAGCTGTTGGCAGTCTTTGATGTTGATGATGTTTGTTTTCATTTTAAAGCTAAAGTATCTGTTTCCAAATTGGAAAGCTGGGTTTTGAATGGGGTCTTTGATAGCGATAACTTTCATAACAGTATTTTGTTATTGTGCAGTGAATGAACTATCTCTAATATCTATGCTGTTTTGTTTCAGGCTGGGTGGAAAAAGAAACATACTACTGAAACACAAAGACTTTCTGTTGCAAACATATGCAAGAAGACACCCGTTTTGATATTTTCAAAATGACACAGAATCTGGTCATTTTCATTCAATAAATATGTCAAATTAGAAAGAGTTCGTGTTTGTGTCTTCTATGCACAATGAATTTGAAAAGATGCAAATTAAAATAGGGACCTAAATAACATTTACTCATGAAGTGTAGATTTACAGTGTTGCTACATACTGTATATAAATCAAATATTCATCCCCACAAAGAAAAATTACATTAGACAGACCATATGGTCATGGAAAATTGATTTAAATCCCTTATTGAATAATTAAATGTAAAAATGCCAACTGTAGAGGTAACTGTAATTAGATTAATTTGAGAACAATAGATGTCGATTGGATGTTCCAGCATGATATAAAGCACTTGTGATGATGACATCATTACGCTTATTACTGTCTTTGATTAATCTAAATGTTTATCTAACACATTTTAAATCGCCCCTCTAAGTAAATAAAGTAAAATCTAAATGTTTTGAATAACATTTTTGTAGAAAAACAGTGCAGTTACTAATATTTATAATTCATTAAGCAAAAGTAGCATTTTCATTAAAAAATAAAAACAAACCCTGTTTGAATAGAGTTGCTTCAAATAGATACACACCATTAAAATGTAAACACAAAATTGAAATCAAGGCGATAAAAAGGGGGATGCAAAAGTAAACGTGAACATATTTAAAATATGTGCAAAGACTGGCCGTGACAAAGGCACAGCACGTGATATTTATAGGCATTGTAAAATCAGGCTCATCGGAATTCACTACTACCACTAGAGGGCATTCTTCTTGTCTAAAATTAGGGGGTGACATGATAGTTTCCATGACAACACATTTATAGGCTAGAGCCCACAGCTTGTAAATAAAATTCAAGATATTTTTAGCTCTCTACTTTGAAGATGCAGTCTCCAGCAGGCGCTGGTTCAACAGCACTGGTCAATTTCCATCATCAGCACAGGCCATACATGTGTTTAATGAGCATAATCCCTCTAATGAGGATAATCCTGAAAAGCATAAAAAGAAGAAAATAATGACCATGAAATACGATCTCAGTAGAATAGAGCTGAACAAGACAAAAATAGCCTAAATGAGATCACATTAGTGTATAGTATCTTAATGACAGAAATCCTGGTATATTAGTGAATATTCACGGTTTGTTCAAAATAAGCCTCAAATGCATTTATTTAATACTTAATTAATACTGAGAAATGTGCAGGTTATAAGACAATGGAAAAACATGCAAGTCATGATTTTTAGATTGATTAACCGCTTAAACAAGCTTACGTTTGCTTTTTAAGCACATACCAGATGTAGGAATCACAAGACCATGTTAATAGTTTAAGAATTTCTAAACAATTTAACCAGTTACCCCATGCAAGCATAGATGTATTTCGTAACTGTGCTCTTAAGGAGACAATTTAACACTGGGAAATCATAGCTGACCTGGTTTCTATATGGTTATTAATTGGTACACGCTAGTAGACCAGCATTACACCAGCTACCAACTGGATACCAACTGCTAGTTTACTGCTGGTCTGGTTTTCGGAACATGTTCTCCAGTGAGCCAGTTAATGACCAGCTAGAAACCACATTCTAAAACACAGCTAAGCTTAAACCGTATTTCCTAACTGGGTATAAGAGACAATTTAAAGGGTTTCTTAACCTGCAATTCACAAAGATAAGCTCAAACAAAAAGAGCATCGTCACTGATATGGAAAAGCGATAGGCTACATTTATTTAACACGATCAAAGTTCAGGGGTGAACGTCTGTCACAATCCCCCAGCCCCGCGCTTGTCTTCCCTGCAGACCACGCCCCTTTCCTCCGCGTTACCATGACAATTCAGGCAGACGTCACAGTGAAAAACCCCACTATATATAAGCTTTGAGTGATCACGCTGTAACGCGGCTTGGATGCGTGTCCGGGTGGAACGACGCGTCCAGCGGTGACCAAGGAAAAAAGCCCAAAAAAAGGAAACGGGATTGGGGACTTTTAATTTGTTGTTTTTAAAGAAATCTTGGATTTTTTTGGAAACCCAGGTGGTCGTTTTAATCAAAAGAAGCAAAATGGGACGAGGAGTAAGTGTGAACGTGTTTGTCGTTTAATTCTTAAAAGCTGTCTAGGAATTTGCAACATTGTTTCTGTGTTTAAACAGGTGGTTTTAGAGTGAGTGAAAATAATGGTTTGCTAAATAGTTGTTTCCAAATGGCTTCCCGGAGTATGAGACTTCCGCAGTTTTAATATTCAAATTAGTTCGTTTAAATGAATGAAATGCGCGGAAGAGTTCATATAAACCTTAAAAACTCCGTATTCTCCGACGGAGCAACAGGTTTTAAGTCTGTGGCTTTAAAAGAGGGTCAAACTCCATTTTAAGACGTTCTTCGATCACTACAAAGATTTCAGGAATGTAGCAGACAACTTCCTCCTCTATGGCCGCGATGTTGCACGGCCTGTTTTGTCGAAGCAGATGTAGTCAGTCTCGTGACTTTTACGTTGTAAAACTGAAGTAATCATGTTTGTAACAAGAGAAGAGCTCTGTGTGCCCCTAATGTTTAGAAGCTCTTAGAAAAATCTTCAAGCTCTTCAACTAGCACGACATAACATTTCCAGTTGGCGCGACAACGTGTTTCTGAGTGTGACGAAACCTCGAGATACATTGTGTCACTATTTAACCGCGTAAACCTCGGAATGAACGTTGCGTTTACTTTAAATATTTGGTGTAAAACAACCTCCAGATGCGCAAGATAAACTGTTCAGTTCGTCTTGACATACATCCACTACACTAACGTGTCTAAATATCCCTTTTAAAACGTTGAACGAGATGCGTATTTTGAAATTGTCGCATTTTATTTTACATAAACACTGTAAATTAGGCTTTATTAGATCATCTCGAGCTGCATTGTTTAACTGCTAAAACATGATTGTACCTATTCACGTAAACCCTTTAGCTATTACATTTAAACTACTCAGTTTAAACATCGAGATCACCAGATAAACAGTTAACTTTTTTTTTCTTCTTCTTTTTTACCCCGAGGTGCGTCGCTAAATTGTTTAATGTAAAACTACAAGATGTGTCTGTTTAGTTTAACCATTTAAAACCTCTAAACAAACAATACCCGTGGTTTAACCATTTTATCTAAAATCATACAGTTAAGGCTTTGACTTTAAGGTTAAATGGCGTAATCATGCAGTGATGTGGTTTATGTTGTGCTTCTGACTGTACACTTACGAAGTAAACCATGTTAAATTTTAGGGTGTAGTCTGATATGATAAAGTTGTTTCGGGTTTGAGGACTAGTTATCATCGCGTCTGTTTGTCATCGTTATCTTTAAGTGGAGCAGGCTGACTTAGTTCAATAAAGGCTTGACTTAAAATAAACGAGAGCACTGACGGAGACCGTCTTTACCTGCTGTGAAAACACGTCTTTGTGTCTCGGACGTTAATCGCAATAAAAAATTACATTCTAAAAACTAAAACATCTCATTAGCTGCTTGATATGCTTAGCTTTTCAGTACAATTCCGTTCTCTTTCGTTTCTCCTTTCACATTCAGTCATAATCTTATGATTTGCTTCCTGTAGGATTCATTAACTCCTGATATGATTCCAGCATGCAGTGGCATTGCGTAAGAGCTGAATACCACTCCCTAATGTGAGGCTTTGAGCACCAGTGTAAATGTAAATTATGCATTCAGTCCCAGGGTATTCCATGCGATGGAGAGCAAACAGCTATCCGCATGTTTCATCTGGGTTTGGTGCATTGAGCTACGCCCCCAGCCCCATCAAATCCCACCGCAATGGGGCAGATGTCTCGCCTCTGCAGACACAGTCTTGCTGCTGTGTGCAAGAGACTGATATGAAATAATATTGTGTCATGTATTTTTTGCAGTGTAGAATTTTTCTGGGTCATGTTGAAATAAG
>JAHKKF010535997.1:26719-51717 GCA_019740295.1 Labeo calbasu
AGACTGATATGAAATAATATTGTGTCATGTATTTTTTGCAGTGTAGAATTTTTCTGGGTCATGTTGAAATAAGAATCTAAATTACATATTTGGTAGTTTAATATTGAATTTCTACTTTAAGTACAATGGAGTTACCATAATGGCGTATGTGGTTCTCCCATCCAATATACATAAAATATAAATGATACAGTTTACCATGGCTTTACCAATTGCTGTCAAATAGCCACCATAGACTTGGAAAGAGATGCAAATCTGATAATGTTTAGAGTAATGTTTGCACATTAAGCATATTTTTAAATTGCAAACTGTTGTTTCATACAAAAACGTTAATATAATGTGTGCTTTAGGACCGGCATCAGGTGTTGACCACAGCTGTGTTCTCGCTCCCCCGAGTGTGTACATAAGCTAAGACTGTCACTCCGTCTCCGAAGGGTTTAACATTCTTTCCATTCATCAGTCACTATGTGTTAGTGAGACCTTTTGTCATTGACAATCCCATCAGACAGAGACTGACCACCCCTCCTCGCCGACCCCGAAGGCTGTCTCAGGGCCCTTTACCTTTTTTGGTGCAGTGAACTATGAGATGGCAACATGCATTTACCCCCATGCAGTTGTTGCTTTTTCACCACCAAGTGAGAAAGAAATTGCTTTTTGACATTCACGGATGTGTGTTTTGACGCTGTAGAAATGCAGTAGGGTCCAAAAGTCTTAGACCGCATTTTAAATGCCCCTATTTTGATAATATTAATATATATAGGTGACTAGTTAAATGTAAGTAAATTATATCATTGATCATGTGACTCCGAACAGGTGGTCAGATTTTCTTCTTCCATTGGAACTCAAGATGCTCTTTGGAACCTTTCAAATCACGCTGGAGTACATGATTATCAAGATAAGACTTTCTGAAGATCACCATTTTTATTCTAATCCACCTTATCCAAATTTTTATGCTAATAGCTGAATCTTTGACATCAGTTTGTGTATTAAAACTAGAAGCAATTTTACTTTTGTACCATACTGTACGTTTTTGTTCATTTTCTGTCCATGCTCTTAAACCACAGTGAGCTTATGAAAAGCTGTATTTAGGCATTATTTTCCCTGTGACTGGTGTGGAGGAGTTTGCACACCATGTTTTCTTTTCACCCTCCCCTGTTCATTTGCTACTTCTGCAACAAAGAGTCGAGTCTGACACGTGACTTAACCCATTCACGGGTCTAGAGGTGTGGCTCTGTTTCCAATGGCAACAGGGCAAAGTCCCAGTATGAGAGGACAGATATGCTTGAGCGATTTTGGCTCATGTGCAAGATAAATTTTTTTTTTGTTTGTTTGTTTTTTGGAAGAATAGCTTTTTTATTTATTTGATAAAGTCCAGATAGAATACTCTCTCACAAATGTGAATATTTATGAGAAGGTTCTGCCATGGTTGATTTATCTTTCACCCTCTGACTCAACCTTGTGACATTTTCCATGCACATGTGCAAGATGTTAAAAGTGCTCATATGCATATTAGATGTGATGACTAAGCGTCTAAGTAAACTAGCATATGTAGACTTGAAAGAGCTCTAAAGTAAGCTGTCACGTTCAGTCGGGCACTACAGGTGTCGAGTTCTTTGTTTCTGGCCACTTTCATCATCTGTTGCTTTCATGTACAGAAAGCAACCACTCCAGATTTATATCAGGACATGGATTGACCTGCAAAAAATAAGAATCTGATGCAGAGATAAATTCCTTGTGTCTTTGTAAGATGATCTAAAGTCAGCAAAGCCGTTGAAAAAAATATTTTTTTTAAATGGTTGTTTTCAGTAGCAACAAAAATATAATGGTCATTTTGTTAATTGACTGTCAGTGATGTCACAAGAAACGAGTTTTTAGATGTTTTCTAAAACTATGTACACTTTAAAAACTTTTTTTAATGCTCATGTATGTTGTGCAATGGTTCTTTTCTCTTTTCAGTAAACTGAAAAAAATATATATAATTGCAGATTTGATAAATTGACGCATCGTTTTTCAAACAAAGAGCCCGTTGATTGCTCAGCTGACTTAAAATAAGTCAAACTGGTTCAAATGAAAACTAGCAATCAAATGCTCTATACCTGAATGATTCATTTAACAGCTCCCGTGCTTGTGATGCAATGAGTCACCTTTTCTATTCACAGAATTCAGTTGTAAGGATAAGAACTGTTGCTTAGTAGTAGTATAGGTTACTTGGTTAATTGCTTTTCAAGTTAAATGTTAATTACTACACGTTATCCATTGGGATCATGCACTCTGTTATCTCTTGCTAATGTTTTACACTTATCTATGCATCGTTTGCACTCACGAGTTGAGTAATGGCACCTTCTAGTGCATCTTTTAAAACCTACACCCATCAATAAATGTAAGCCGTTTGAGTTCATTTAGGAAAAATACTATTGTTAGAACGTGCACAAGAGATTTAATGGTTGTTCTGTGCTTGCTCCACCACAGGAAGGTCGAGAACAATATGAGCTGGCAGCCACCTCAGAGCAGGGGGGCAAGAAGTCCAAGTCCAAGGGCAAGAAAGAGAAGGATAAAGATATGGATGAACTCAAAAAAGAGGTGGACTTGGTGAGTCAGTTTAGTTCTTTAAAACACCTATTGGCAAAATAAATCACACAGTGATTCCAGCGATCTTTGAGATGTACAATGTTCTTTTTTTGTGCTGTTGTAGGATGATCACAAACTGTCCCTGGATGACCTCACCAGGAAATACAGCACTGATTTAACTAGGGTAAGTCTGTTTCTGTGTTGAATTTGAAATGAATGACTATTGACAAGTCTTATGGCATAAAGCTCTCCGTTTGGATCTTTATTATCTAACCCATCACTTTCTCCAGGGATTGTCAGGCACTCGTGCTAAGGAGATCTTGGCACGTGATGGACCCAACGCTTTGACTCCACCTCCAACAACCCCAGAATGGGTCAAGTTCTGCAAGCAGCTCTTTGGAGGATTCTCAACTCTCCTGTGGATTGGAGCCATCCTTTGTTTTCTTGCCTACGGCATCCAGGCGGCCTCCGAGGAGGAACCTGCCAATGATAACGTAAGTAGAAAACCCTGTTTGTGTTTCTTAAGGGTATGTCTTTTAAGATCACGTTGATATTTTAGAAGTATCCCTAACCTCTCCTTCATTGTCCTGCACAGTTGTATCTGGGTATTGTACTCTCTGCTGTCGTGATGATCACTGGATGTTTCTCCTACTATCAAGAGGCCAAGAGCTCCAAGATCATGGATTCTTTCAAGAACCTTGTCCCTCAGGTACCGATGATGATTCTTCAGTATTATCAGGATCAGGATTTTTTTTTCTCAGTGATGTTAAGTGAATTTCCACTTTGTCACATAGCAAGCCTTGGTCATCCGTGATGGTGAGAAGAAGAATATCAATGCTGAAGAAGTTGTGGTTGGAGATCTCGTGGAAGTCAAAGGTGGCGATAGAATTCCTGCTGATCTGCGTATCATTTCTGCTCATGGATGCAAGGTGAAATATCGTTTCCATAAATCATGGTGAAGTGTCTTTTCCAGTGTCTACATGGACTTACAAATGACCTTGTCCTTTCCAGGTGGACAACTCCTCCCTCACTGGAGAATCTGAGCCCCAGACTCGTACTCCTGACTTCTCCAATGAAAACCCACTGGAGACCAGGAACATTGCGTTTTTCTCTACCAACTGTGTTGAAGGTATGAACACTTTTGAAAGTCAAATTTTCGTACAGTAAAAGTAGACATTTTCATTGACTGCGGTTTTGCTTACAGGCACTGCCAGGGGCATCGTCATCAACACTGGTGACCGCACTGTCATGGGTCGTATTGCCACTCTTGCTTCTGGTCTTGAAGTTGGTCGCACTCCCATCTCTATTGAGATTGAGCACTTTATCCACATCATCACTGGTGTAGCCGTCTTCCTGGGTGTCTCCTTCTTCATCCTCTCCCTGATCCTTGGCTACACTTGGTTGGAAGCTGTCATCTTCCTCATTGGTATCATTGTCGCTAATGTGCCAGAGGGTCTCTTGGCTACTGTAACTGTAAGTGTCAGAGTAATTGCTACAATTTGGATTAATTGTAATCTCAAATACAGCTAAAGCTCATTATTGTACTTCCCAGGTGTGTTTGACTCTGACCGCCAAACGTATGGCAAAGAAGAACTGCCTCGTGAAGAATCTGGAAGCCGTCGAAACTCTTGGCTCGACCTCCACCATCTGCTCTGACAAGACTGGAACGTTGACCCAGAACCGAATGACCGTTGCTCACATGTGGTTTGACAACCAGATTCATGAAGCAGACACCACAGAGAACCAGAGTGGAACCTCTTTTGACAGGAGCTCTGCTACTTGGGCCGCCCTCGCACGTGTCGCCGGTCTCTGCAACCGTGCCGTCTTCCTTGCAGAACAAGAAAACGTCCCAATTCTTAAGGTCTGCGTTGATGCTTTGTGATGTCTGTCAAAAGATTTACCAGTCCTTGGAGTGTCTGACAAAGTAGTTTTTGCATGTTCTGATGCCATCTGAAGGTTGTTTGCTACCTGCATGCCATGTTTGTCTGCTTGTGCTTAGTTCAGCTGTTTGCCTCCGGGGATTCTTTGAGCCCCTTGAGCTCACTAGAGCCTCTGACTGGAACACAGTGTTTCTCTGTAAACACCTTCCAATTTCTGCCCACTCCAACTTGTTTTTGTAATGGGACTAATTTGTTGGGCCGTTACCTCAGATTGCCTTGCATTTCCTGGAACATCTAAGCAGTCTGTTTTAAAATGCAACCATGTTTGATAGTCCTCGATTTTTCAGACCATTCCTTGTTCTCACGCTTTCCTGTTTTCCCTCTCAGAGAGACGTGGCTGGTGATGCTTCTGAATCTGCTCTGCTGAAGTGTATCGAGCTCTGCTGTGGATCGGTGAAAGAGATGAGAGACAAATACAACAAGATTGCTGAGATCCCATTCAACTCCACCAACAAATACCAGGTAAACCCATCTGCTGCTTTGACCAAGTCTTTGGATGAGTTTCAGATGTCTAACATTATTTGTTTATGGTCCATTTTAGCTCTCCATCCATAAGAACCCCAACAGCAATACAACTGAAACCACTCATCTGCTAGTAATGAAAGGAGCTCCTGAGAGAATCCTGGACAGGTGCAGCTCTATTTTGATCCAAGGAAAAGAGCAGCCACTTGATGATGAGCTTAAGGACGCCTTCCAGAATGCCTACTTGGAACTTGGGGGCCTTGGAGAAAGAGTGCTGGGTAATTTTGCGTTTTAAATTGTATTTCTAAACAATTCTGCACAATTCCATTCTGCACTTTCCATCAACATGTTGTTTTTCCACAGGATTCTGCCACTTCAACCTTCCTGACGAACAGTTTCCTGAGGACTTCCAGTTCGATACAGATGAGGTGAACTTCCCCACTGAGAACTTGTGCTTCATTGGCCTTATGTCCATGATCGATCCTCCTCGTGCCGCTGTGCCAGATGCTGTTGGCAAATGTAGGAGTGCTGGAATCAAGGTACATCATAGTCATTCAGAATAACTGCTTGTCATTTTAAAGAAGCAACCAGAAATGCTAATTCAGAGTCTCTCCTCTAGGTTATCATGGTTACTGGTGATCATCCAATCACAGCCAAGGCCATTGCCAAGGGAGTGGGTATCATCTCTGAGGGCAATGAGACCGTTGAAGACATTGCTGCCCGCTTGAACATTCCTATTAATGAGGTCAACCCAAGGTAACAGATTCCTCCTTCTGGATGTTTCTAGCTAGATATTTATTGCATCCAGTGTTTTCATTTCATTTAATGTTCTTTGAAGGGATGCCAAGGCTTGTGTGATCCATGGTGGTGACCTGAAGGATCTGACCCCAGAGCAATTAGATGACGTCTTGAAACACCACACAGAAATTGTGTTTGCCAGAACTTCTCCTCAGCAGAAGCTGATTATCGTTGAAGGCTGCCAAAGACAGGTTAGTCGCCTTTGCAATCTCAGATCAATCAGAACTTCACAAGGTCATTTTGATAAGATGAGCGTTAAGTACTTTACTTGGCTGGAACCGTGTGAGAAGTTTCTGGCCACACAGAAATGGAACACGCAAATGTACAAGGAGTAAGATTTTGGATCAGTGGGATTTGAATGCAGACACTGTTACCAGCATGACATAATGGTAGTAGAAACCCAGTGATTGTCAAAACAGCTTGTTGCGTTCGTAGCTGGTTAGGACAAGAATTAGACGTGTCACAACATGGTGTAGCATTCATTTGTGTTTGTCCACAGGGTGCCATTGTAGCTGTAACCGGTGATGGTGTCAATGATTCTCCAGCTCTGAAGAAGGCTGACATTGGTGTGGCTATGGGTATCGCTGGATCTGACGTATCCAAACAGGCTGCTGACATGATCCTTCTGGACGACAACTTTGCCTCAATCGTCACTGGAGTAGAAGAAGGTATGTCATGTTTTTGAGAACTTATTTGACTGAACAATTCTGAAGGTTACTTTGAGACTTGGTCCTCAAACATGTTTTCCACTTTAGGCCGTTTGATCTTTGACAACTTGAAGAAGTCCATTGCCTACACACTGACCAGTAACATCCCTGAGATCACCCCCTTCCTTCTCTTCATCATTGCCAACATCCCTCTTCCTTTGGGTACCGTCACCATTCTTTGCATTGACCTTGGAACTGACATGGTAAGCACTGCACTCGACTGGCAATTATTCACCTGAAATTTTATCAGCCGATCATGGTCTTGCATAAATGTTTTTGTCCTCTTATCTTCAAGGTTCCTGCCATCTCATTGGCCTATGAAGCTGCTGAGAGTGACATCATGAAGCGTCAACCCAGAAACCCTAAGACGGACAAACTTGTGAACGAGAGGCTGATTAGCATAGCCTATGGTCAAATAGGTAAGAGTCTTCTGCAGGCCATTTTTCTCTACGGATAGTTGTGTAAAGTAGAGTTGGGTGATTGAATCTCAATGCTTTTTCTTCCTCCACAGGTATGATTCAAGCTCTGGCTGGGTTCTTCACGTATTTTGTCATCTTGGCTGAAAATGGCTTCCTGCCATCGTCATTGCTGGGCATTCGAGTGTTATGGGATGACAAATACACCAACGACCTTGAGGACAGTTATGGCCAACAATGGGTGAGTGTTTTCATTCATCCTGTGGGCGTATAGTAGTTCAATTTTCCCACCACCTTATCTGAATGTTGTGTTCTTGGCCATCTCAGACATACGAGCAGAGGAAAATTGTGGAGTTCACATGCCACACGGCCTTCTTCACCAGTATTGTAATCGTACAGTGGGCTGATTTAATCATCTGCAAGACCAGAAGAAACTCTGTCTTCCAGCAAGGAATGAAGTAAGCCTACAGCCAATAAATCGTCCAAATCCGAATGGCCTAAACAGGGATATGAAGTCTTACGTGTTTGCTGTTCTTTACAGGAATAAGATTCTCATCTTTGGACTATTTGAAGAAACAGCTCTTGCAGCTTTCCTGTCCTACTGCCCAGGCATGGATGTTGCCCTCAGAATGTACCCACTGAAGTAAGTCTTGCCCTTTTAACTGTTGCTTATTTTAACATAAGTGGTTATAAGCTAGTTTACAAAAACACATTATGTAAAAACACAGCTATAGTGGCTTCACTGTGTAATTTTTGTAAAGATGTGTTTTGTAAAGAGTTCATTGGTAGAATTGATTGCTTATGTAATAAAACAGCTGTCTGATTAATTTTGGTACAATTTCTTTTTTTTAGACCAAACTGGTGGTTCTGTGCATTCCCCTACTCACTCCTCATCTTTATTTATGATGAAATCCGAAAACTTATCATCCGACGCAGCCCAGGAGGTAAGAGAATACTTAATTGCACCATCCTTCGTAAGAGCGGAGATAATTTTTACTTGCATAATTTGGTAAATCTTGTTTATAGTGAGCTGACTTGTCTACATGAAGATTTTTTTTTCTCCACATTGCAGTTCTTTCTGCAGTTAACGAGTGATAGAAACCAGTGTTTGACTTTAAATGCTGCCTAGATAAACAGCTCACTAGTTGTTTTTGCCACTTTAGTTGATGGATTTTTTAAGTACAGCATATACAGATCAGAGTTTACATGCATGCAAACCTCCTGCTGAGCTAATTTGAGTTTTATATTTTTGTCGCAGGTTGGGTGGAGAGGGAGACCTACTATTAAAGCATCCAGTCTGCATCACACAAGTTTATTTGCATGGTTGTCTCGCTGCTCGGAATTTTAACCTCAGTAATTTGGATGTTTTTATATAGGGAATGCTTGATACAAACACTGAGATCGTGAACCAAGACATTGCGTGCCTTGTTTCTGAAGCCGGACCAATTTTATACATGTTTTTAAAAGTGTAATATAAAAATAAACTTGCAGTCAGGTCCCACATTTGTGTCATTCCTTGTTTTTCATTTATTCCTAAGTTTGTTCGTTATAATTTGGAAAGTGCTCGGAGCTTGAGTGCATGCCCAGAATGCCTGTTTGTCTGGTGCTTTACCTTTGTAAACCTTGGTAACCATAGTATGCACCAAAAAATATGGAATGTCATTAAAGCAGTGTAAGATGCTTTCAGAATAACCAATGATAACAATAACGATAAAAACTATAATGTTTGGTGAAAAATTATGGTGTGGTTACCAAGGTAAATTATTATAATTTTATTACTTTAGGGGAAACTGCATAAGTCTTTGCACGAGTGTTAAAAATGGTGAGAAAGAAAAACTCTTGCCAAGCCCCTGTCTGTTTCAACAGCCTCAGCTACTGAAAAATAATATAAAAATGCATCATTTTACAGTGCAATATCCTTCTCAATGAGAGTGGGTGTGTTTTTAAGTGGGTTTGGAAAGTGTAATCCAGGTTTCATGCCTGGAGGAGACCGGAGATCCACTTTTTTTCCACCCACGCTACTAAGATCTGGCACAAAAACACGTCCAACACGGTTTCAGTCAAAGTATTGTGAGTCAGAATCACCAGGGAGGGCAGAGAAAGGGATCACGTCTGTAGAGATATATCAGTTCAGTGTTTTTACTTTGTTTTTATTAATGACTGATACCAACGACTAAAACCAAAAAGTCAGATAACCGATATGTAGAAACAGTGTTTGCATGTGCTGCAACATCTAAATGGATCTAATAATGTACTACAATAAAAACAATATGCATTGTAAATATCATAATTAAATATTATCATAATCACGTTTAACAGTCAAGATGTATCCTGCAAGTATAGTTGAGTAATTTATGTAATTAACACACAACTGTGCTGTTTTCTGATGAATGCACAGTGTGGTAAAGGTGTCATTAAATGTTATTCTTTAGAGATGTTGTTTTTTGGCCTACCATTAAAGAACTATTTAATTAAATATCAGTCAAACTGATTATCGGTCTATGTTTTTTAAAAAAGTTTGAGCACCATTAGTCTTAAATGCTTCTATCTTCAGTAATTTGGAGCAAATATCATGAGTCTTCCTAATCTTGCATTACCTTCCCTTGTTCCCTCTCTCGCTTTTGACTCGGTGAGCTTTATCTTTGGATGATGGCCCCGGGTTAACAGCCTGTTCTCCCTGAGGTGCGTATCTGTTTCCCAGGGAAGTTTGGCTTGGGGCCATGCTGGGAGAATGCGGTCGGGTGGGGTTGAGACTGAAGAGGGATTGTGTAGTTCAAGCCTGGATAAGCCTGAATCTATTTCAGTCTTTTTCTGTTGAGTGATCATGCACTGCTAGTAACAGCTATTTTCTGTCTTTCAAACGAGGCTGTTGAAACTGCATTTCCCTTTCATCCGTTTTATTTGGGTTCGTAGGATGCCGGTTGATAGTTTAATTACCCGCAATTAACTCGCAGCTCATTCCGTTCCGTTTTTCATGAAATTATGCAAGCTGTGTCATTAAACTCGGTGGTATGCGTTCTCTGTGGTTTGAAGTATCCGTTCCACTCGCTGAGACTAGATCAGGTTGTACTTTTTCCTGAGACACAAGGTTACAACAAGCTGTTTGACCTTTTTCATTCAACTTTTCCACTGATTATGTAATGTACAAAGTCTGAGTTGAGGCGCATGGATAGCTTTTCTACTATTAACTGTCCCGTTCACTCTGAATCAAGTTGCTTATCAACCTCCAAAAAGGTGAATCGCATGAAAAGAGCTAGGTGAGAATTAAATTTACACCTCTTTATTGGCAAATAAGAAATCATTAAAAATAAAATTTGAATCAATTCTGATTAATCAGATTTGCATTCCGCATTATTTTCTTGACAAACAATTAAACTATACAGGCAACTGCATTCCCATAATGGAAGATTTATTTCATGCTATTTTAATAAAAATCAATTTTAGATTTTTTTGCACACTTTTCCCAATCCTGGATTGACCTGCCTATTCCAAATTGTGCATTCTGTTAATGAATCATTCCCACTTTCCCAGTCAATCGATGGCAGGATAATAGTGAAGTATTCTCTAGGGCTTTCGAGCGAGAGGTCAGGGTGAGGGTAGTGGAGATTTGCTGCGAATGACTCGGCACAAAAGAAACGAGTAAATCCCATTTCCCGGCGTGGGAGAATTTTTGTTTAGTTTGTGCAAACCATGTTTGTTCATGTTGTGTTGCTGCATGATTTTTGCATGACTTTCACATGACTATGCATCTAAAACTAGGTTGTCCTCCAATATGTGTTTGATCTAGGGAGTGAAAACCATTTATGACAGACTGCAAATAAACTCAAAGCAACAGAGACACCAGCTTTAGTGTTTGATGCACCCTCAACTATAGACAGACATGCATGTGCAAATGATACTGATTCTGAACCATTCTGGACACAAAAATTTAACGAAATCCATTAAAAATGAAGCTTGTTAATCATTTTAGCCTATTAAAACATACTGTATATGCAGAACCTAAATGTGATTGTATGAGAATGAAGACTGTTATGATGAAACCAATAAAGCAGACTTTTTACCATGTGTCTTGGAAGCATTGCATCAGCCATTTTATTGCAAGGTTGTGAGCGTGTGTGTATAGGCAATCACCAAGCGCCCTGGAGTCTTGTGCATAGTCAATTTGCTAATGCACATTCCCCACTAACTTCTGTTGAGAGCCTTAATGGAGCGTGTCAGA
Source organism: Labeo calbasu (assembly GCA_019740295.1). NCBI lineage: Eukaryota > Metazoa > Chordata > Actinopteri > Cypriniformes > Cyprinidae > Labeo > Labeo calbasu. The sequence goes on from JAHKKF010535997.1 coordinate 37,827, forward strand.
GTCTGGGATAGGGTTTGGTTTATGGCACATTTAAAACTACTAAATCATGCACATCTTCTTCAAGAACAGTCAGTAAACAACAGCTTATTTGAACAGATACTGTATGAGAGCACAAAAATTGATATATCTGAATGAATAGCTAGAATGCCATACCAAAAAAAACTTCATAAGAGTGGCAAAATAACATGGAACCACCACAAAGTCCAAGTGATAAGCTATTCTGGCTTCTTTCAAGTCTGGAATTTTTTAGTGACTCTAACAAACAGCAATTTAATTCCTGCACCATAGATCCCAATGTTGATTACACGGCCGTGTTATTTTCAAGCTAACTTCCTATTGATCAAACTCGCTCCTCGACGTGAATCCTCTAGGAAATTAGTCTCTGTCGCAAGAGGGCTTAAAGAAGATCTATGAAAGTGTTTCTCTTTGATAAAGTGAAATTTCATCCAAAGTATTCAGCTGCAGCACTTCATCATACTCCTCTAAGTCTAGCCATGCCATTTTGAGCCTGGACTAAGCAAAGCCTCTATTGAAACAATCTGTCATCTGTCCCAAAAGAGCCACATGTGTAAGGAAAGAGGCGTTTAATCGATGCCCATTAGACTTCCACAAACCATCTCTTGTGCTTGGCAACAGAAGACGTCAATGATGTGATTCAGGCAGTGAAAAAGGCTAATAATATCGTGAAGCAAATCCAAAATATTCAAGGTAAACCATCAACCTACAAAGCATGAGCTGAGATGAGCTGCAGCGTTGGGCTCTTCCTGTCATTGAGGAGGAAAGAGGCTTGATTTAATTAGAGCGGTCTTGCTCCAGTACTAATTACTAAGCCCACACATCCCATTTGAATTTCCAATGAGCACTTTCTTTCATGTGAAGGAGTCAATTTAATTCCATACAAACACAGACAGGCACTTAAGAATGATGTTTCTTCTGCCAACATCAGCATTGTTTTAATAATGCACACAATAAGACTGCTATATTACAAAGAGTAAGATAAAAATAACTGAGAGCAGTCCAATTGCTAAATCTCACAAAAGCAGTCAAGAAATGGAATCTTCTACTCCAAAACCAAAAGAATGAAATAATAAATTGTGCTGAAACATGCTCTGGACATAGCTTTGCAAACAAAAACACCAAGGCAAATCCACAGAAGTTTTCTTTATCAAGATATGTGAATAATTAATTCACAGGCAGATTTACTTTGCTAATTTCTCCTTGCTAAAGGACCCGCTGAGGCAAATCAAAAGCGTTGATGGCTCAGCCTTTGTAATTTGGCCAAGTGCAATTTCTGAGAACCCTCTTAAGGCTCTCTTGGAATCAGTTTTCATGCCGCAATTGAAAATGAAATGTGATTTTAGGACCATTTCCAGCGGCTGCTGGGGGCAGTGAGGCAGAGAGATGGAATCTGAGGGCCTGGAAGTTCATTATAAACATTGGACCGTTATTTCTTTTAAGTGCTTTTGCTTATTTTATTTTTCAAAGCCTAGTTGTATATATCCACCTTATTCTTCCCGTAAGAGCAGGCACTGCCATTTGTAAATTTTATGGGTCTGGCTTACGATCTCATCTGCATCCAACTATTTTCAGCTGGATAAAACAGCTTGTTTTGATGCTTGATATTGCAAACCAGTGTGTCTTACCATATTATTTTAATGTATTATCTTAATTATGATCACACAGTTTTACCGTTGTTATTCTTCTCATTATTTCCCTATAGCGGATAATGAGCCGGAAGATTCTGCATTAAAGAATAAGGTGGATATATAAGCAGCATCCTAACTAAAATGACTATTTTGAAACACTACCTGATGAATAAATAGCACTTTTCATACAAGAGCACAATTATGTATTATATATCCAACATTTCTTTCATTCCAAAACCCTTTATTTTCCATCCAGCTCGTCAAGTGCATTCTGGAATTGGCTTCTCTCATACCTTCTCTCTCATCGCCTTTCAACAAAATTCGATGTTTTGGCATGAATATAAACAATCATTTGATTCGTATAAATCCTAAGGGTTTCTTACCTCCGAATATGATACGTAAAAAAGCCAGCGCTGTTTTGTTTACGTTGTAACCGCTGTTGTTCTGCTTTCCATCAGCGCCACCTACTGGAAGACAGTGAATTTCCATTTTCATTCGGTGCTCTTCTATGCAGTTGTATATAACACACACAAATAAAACTTTTTGTTTTCGTCAAAACTGTGTTATTTGAATTTTACGGTCATTTTACAGTTTAGCATGTTACCGTAGACACTGGTGTTGGTTCTAAACAACGTTGCTACGTATTTACGTAAGAGCAGACGCTGCATTTCGTAACTTCCGGAATCAGTGGCTTCCAATTATTTTACCTATACAAGAGCAGTCCGTTATGCTGATCGATATTGCGAACTGGTATGTGTAATCGTGTTATTTTAATTTATTATCATAATCATAAACACGCTGGTTTGTTGCGAAAATAGGTCTGCTGCACTTGTTATTCTAGTTGTTCACTTATAGCGGCTCGTGAATCGGAAGTCTCGCACATTCAGAGGTTTAATTTGTTTACTTACGCGATGCAAAATAAGGTGGATTCTAATATCAGAAATTACCAAAACCATTTAAACTGCTGATTCCAAGACGGAAGAAAAAATCCCCGCTTTGGATGAGTTTGCAGGTATGATCTCCTTTCAGATTTTTCATATTTATGGTGGCTGCAGTTACATGTACTGTAGATGACAAACTCACACGATTTTTTTTTTTTTTTTTTTTGCAAGAATCAAACGTATTCATCACATTTTTTTTTTTTTCAAAAAGAGGTTGGGTGCTCAAGGCATTATTTAAGCCAGGATTGCTCTTCATGGTCTGACCGTCTTCACTTGCTTCAGGCTAGTTTTAAACTCATGACCCTTTGAAATAAAGGTGAGTATAAGCGGTGAGCAATAAACTCAGAGAACCAGAGAACAAATCAGTGCTGCACTGTACTTTCTCTGGAATCTTTGGTAAACCTTGAAAAGAAAAAACACCTGTTTTGTGTCTATTTTTTCTCCTAAGGTATTTTAGGAGAAACATCCGAGGCTTAATTTACACTTAATTGAATATAAATTCATTAAGCCTTATGGAAGATCATCCTCACAGCGATAACTTTTTCCTCTGGGTGCTTTTGGCATGAAAACACCATTAAAAAATGTCAACTCAATAGATCTTCCTAGTACGTTATCTCTAGAGCAAAATGTAAAACACAGGCCCTGTGATGACTGTCTGTCTTTTTAATTATTGCTTCATTCTGAAACACCTGGTGACCATTTTTCGCACAGTCCCCAGATTCATAAATCTGAACCAAATCAAGGTAAAGTGACATGTGGGCTCTGTTAATTGATCAAGAGTCGACATGAGAATGATTTAGCATGCAAATGCACACTGCAAATGTGTTTGAATAGAGAAGTGATTCTTTTTCTTCTCCGTTTCTGGTGTTGTCAAACCTTAAGGGACGATTCTGCAGTGCAGAGTATCGGTGCACATGAATAATACATGAGGCAATGTGTGGCACTGATATTTTATTAAAATATTCCCAGCATTACTGATCCATGAGCCGCATGCATGTGACGAGACAACAGCCAGTGCTCTGACAAACACATCGCACACAAACACTTGAAACACACACACACAATTAAAGGGAGACAGTGAAGGATGGCTGCATGTGAATATCGGCTGATAATGGCAGACGAGCGATGCAGCAGGCAGGTCTATGTGTCCCCTGCGGCTATATGCTGTGATGTTCATTTCTCCCAGACAAACAGAAGCCAGATGCTAAGAGTTTGAGATGCCACATTTCAGCTCTGACAAACTGGGTTATTTGTGTGAAGCTTTAGCAGTATTAGGTTAGAATAGAGGAGAATACAATCAAGTTAAGCCATTATATCATGTGTATGATTTCAGTGGGAGGATCTCTGTGAGAAGACAACAGGAGAAAAATAGGATGTTCTAAATGGTCACATGGTCACTTGGTGATTGTCATGAGGTTTTGAGTGGTTTCTAGGGTGTTGCTAGGCGGTTGGTATTGCTAAATGGTTGCTGAGTGGTTGTCATGATGTTTTTTTGCTAGGTTGTTTTTAGGGTGTTTTGGTGGTTGCTAGGATGTTAATAGGCAGTTGTTATGAAGTTTTGGGTGATTTCTAGGGTGCTGCTAGGCGGTTGGCATTGCTAGGTGGTTTCTAGGGTATTTTGAATGGTTGCTAAGTGATTGTTATGATGTTTTGAGTGGTTGCTAGGATGTTGCTAGGGTGAATGTGGTGGTTGCTAGGGTGTTATAAGGTTTTGGGTGGTTTCCATGATGTTGCTAGGCAATAGATGTTAAGGTGGTTTGGGTAGTTTAAGGTGCTTTGGGTAGTTTCTAGGGAGTTGCTAGTTCCTTTTGAGTAGTTTTTAAGGTGTTGCTAAGTGGTTGTTACGATGTTTTGTATGGTTTCTAGGATGTGTCTAAGTGCTTAGGCATTGCTAGGTTGTTTTAGGGTTTTTTGGTGGTTGCTAGGATGTTAGTGGGTAGTTGTTAGTAGGTTCTGAGTGGTTTCTAGGGTGTTGCTAGGCGGTTGGGGTTGCTAAGTGGTTTTTATGATGTGTTGACAGGTTGCTAGGATGATGCTAGGTGATTGGGCATTGCTAGGTTGTTTCTAGGGTGAATTGGCTGGTTGCTAGGGTGTTGCTAGGTGGTTGTTATAAGGTTTTGGGTGGTTTCTAGGATGTTGCTAGGCAGTTGGGCAATGTAAGGTGGATGTTAATGAGGTTGGCATTGCTAAGTGGTTGTTTTGATGTTTCTGGGATGTTTTTATGTGTTTTGGCATTGGTAAGTTGTTAGGGTGTTTTGGTTGTTATGAGGTTTTGGGTGGTTTCTATGGTGTTGCTAGGCGGTTGACATTGCTAGATGTTAAGTGGTTGTTATGATGTTTTGAGTGCTTACTAGGATGTTGGTAGGCAATGGGCATTGCTAGGTTGTTTTTAAGGGTGTTTTGTTGGTTGCTAGATGTTAGTAGGTAGTTTTTATGAGATTTTAGCTGATTTCTAGGGTGTTGCTAGGCGGCTAACATTGATAAATAGTTGTTTTGATGTTTTGGGTGGTTGCTAGGATGTTGCTAGGTGATTGGGCATTGCTAGGTTGTTTCTAGGGTGAATTGTGTGGTTGCTAGGGTGTTGATAGATGGTTGTTATAAAGTTTTGGGTGGTTTCCAGGGTTTTTCTAGGCAGCTGGACAATGTTATTTGGTTGTTAAGGTGGTTTGGATCGTTGCTAAGTGGTTGTTATGATGTGCTGGATGGTTTGTAGGATGTTTGGTAGGGCATTGCTAGGTTTTTAGTGTGTTTTGGTGGTTGCTAGGGCGTTAATAGGTAGTTGTTATGAGGTTTGGGGTGGTTGCCAGGATGTTTCCAAGGGGTTGGGCATTGCTTGGGGGTTTCTAGGTTTTTGGGTATTAGCCGTTTATAGGTTGGATGAAGTGGTTGCAAGGGTGTTGCTAGATGTTTTGGGTGATTTTTAAGATGTTGCTACGTGGTTGCTGATACTTTGGATAAAATATTATAATTAAAATTGTGATGCGTACGTTAGCAAGCACCAAACACATCTTTACATGCTTATATGAAAGTATGTAATCTATTTTTTAATGTTTTTTTTTCTGATATATTCCGTCTTTGAGGATTTACTGTCCCGTCAAACATTTTCTTGTAGCTTACGTGCAGCACATGTCCGTCGGCTTTGATCGTGCCTTTGAGAATCACCCCTTCAGTTTGTATTCAGTAATTATCCCACATACCATCTGCCGCTGAACATATGACAAGGTGTTGGGAATATCTTGGCCAAACCAGGAGACTAGAGTGGAGAAACATTTTCACATTCCAGAGAGCGGCTATTTTTAGACCGATCATCCCCCTGGGGAAGCTTGTAGGGCTTCAGCTCTGTAGGTCGGGTATGATTAGAATTGAATGAGCAGCCCACATGAGACCACACACAAATACAAAGACTCACATACACTAACACATGCGCTTGTGTGAGTTTCTTCATTATGCCATTCAAAAATCTAGGGTTGTTAAAGGGATAGTTCATCCTAAAATTAAAATTGTGGCATCATTTACTCACTGTCCATTTTTTCCAAACCTGTATGAGTTTCTTTGTTCTGATGAACACAAAAGAAGATATTGTGAAGAATGTTGGTAGCCAAACAGCTGATGGTAGCCACTGACTTTTTTTTTTTCCATACTATGGAAGTTAATGGCTACCGTCAACTGTTTGGTTACCGTCATTCTTCATATTATCTTCTTTTGTGCTTAACAGCTCAAAGAAGCTCATAAAGGATTGAAACAACTTAAATTTTCTTTTTTGGGATGAACTGTCCATTTTTGATTTTTAAATGCTTATAAAAGAACATTTTTCCCCTCATCAAGGCTGCATTTATTTGATTAAAAACGCAGTAAAAATACTAAAATTTTGAAATAGTTTTGCAGTTTAAAATACCCCTTTTCTATGTGAATGTGTTGTAAAATGTAATTTATTCTTGTGATGCAAAGCAGAGTTTTCAGCATCATTACTCCAGTCTTGAGTGTTACATGACCCTTCAGAAATCATTTTAATATACTCATTTGCTGCTCAAGAAACATTTCTGATCCTTAATGTTAAAAACAGTTGTGCTGCCTCATATTTTTGCAGAAACTGTGACAAATTTTGTTTTTAAGAATTATTTGATCAATATAAATATTTTAATTTATTTGAAATATAAATGTCTTTACTGACACTTTTGATCAATCTTATGCATCCTTGCTCAAATAATTTGACAGTAATAGTAGAATAAGCACCATTAATTATGTTCATCTCAATGCATTTAAATTCCAGTCAAGCTAACAAGACTGAAAAATATAACGGCATCAAAAGCCACAGCTTTACTGAATCCTAATAGTCCTCTAAACCCCAGATTTGCCAGGCCACAGCATATGCGCTCAGATTTTGTGTTTCCTGCCCTATGGCTGTGTGTGAGTCACTGGCATTAAGCCTGGCTTCTCCGCAGGAGCTGGACGGCGGGTACCAGCGTGCACCGGACCATTCCTGTCAACACCCGCCCACAAATCCATCATGCCACAACAACGGCTTGTAGATATTGGGTCGAGGTGCTTGCAACTAGTGCACGCCAATCCCTTTGAGAAATGGATGTGCAGCGATGTTTTGTAAAATCCTTGAATTAACAGGGATATTATTCGATCCCTAATACACCGGTCTACACAAGAACAGAAATAATTTGCATACTGTGAAATTTGACATTTTCTCAGCATTATTCAAAAGGAGGCGATGATGTGCATTGCCTTGGGAGTAGAAAAGAAAGACAAAGAATCGTGAGCGAATAGCGCTGGATAATAAAATCATCCAGCAGGTGGGATTTTGCCGAGTTCTATTAAATCCTGTTTTTGTTGTGTCTGATTGCACACACATAATTTTGTAATTCACCAGCTGTGAATTTAAATGCTTTTCTTTAAATGCCATTGTTTATCATCAGTCGGTTTATTAAGTTTTTGTCTGCAGGGTGGATCATTACTCGCAATATTGCGATCCGTGTTGGCCGCCTGTTGTGCATGTGCCGCGAGCCGTCACGTGTTCTGGCTGGAAATGGAACAATCTAGGATAATACTCTTTGGTTTCATCAACGTCCCTTCCTCCATAAACACCGCTTTATATCCCTGCACTGTTGAAACGCTGCTGGTGCTATGAAATGTTGTGTCAACATTATGACAGTGTACTGATCTGTAGTCAGCACTGCCATTATACTAACCCATGTATTATACATATCGGCCTGTCTTTCGGCTTTTGTTCAACAGATGTCTCTTGCAGATATGCAAATGAAAGACCCGCCCATACATTGACTACTGAGTAATGGAGACTTGTTCCTAACGTGTTTACCTAGCACATTAAAGATGGTTTGCCAAAAGATTAAAGCTGTGATATTAAAACCGAAGTCTGTTTTCACAGGCTAAAAAATAATTGCAAGTATAATTTAAGTATAATAATATAATAAGTATATAATTTGCAAGTATAAGATCTTTAATCTCACAATTTAGCCTTTTTTTTCTTGCAGTTCAGTTTAAACTTTATATCTGACGATTCTTACTTTTTTTCTTGCTATTCTGAGGAAAAACGTCAGAACTGCAACATATAAACTCAGAATTGTTAGATATGAAGTGAGAATAAGATATAAACTCATAATTATAAATTGTAGAATCTTACAATTATTTACTGAGACTAAAAGTTGTAATTGTGAGATATAAAGATCTATAGTAATTGCAAGAAAAAAGTCTGAATTAGCAGATTAAAAAGTTGCAATTATATTTTTTTGTTTCTTCTGTGGTGGAAACAAACAAACAAACAAACAAACAAACAAAAAAAGATTTGTGAGATGTAAACTCAGAATTGTGAGGAAAAAGGTCAGAACTGTGAGATATAAACTCAGAATATACTCAGAATTGAGAGAAATTCAAAATTCTATGTCTGTATCTCACAATTCTGACTTTTTTCTCAGAATTGAACGGAAATTAATTGTAAAGTGCAAATTCTGAAATAAAAACTCTGAATTCCGATTTAAAAAGTTGCATGTTTTTGTAAAATCCTTTATTATTTATTTTATTTTTACTTCCATATAAAACACATAGGCAAACTGATGAGAAACAGTGATGCCAATGAATCTTCTTTCAAGTGTTTGTGTGCAATGAATTCATTGAATTGGCCAAACAGGTTTGAAAAAGGTCTGAATCAGTTTGCGATTCATTTAGATTCGTTTGCATCACTCTCTCACAGAATAATTTTGAGCTACTTTGCAAACAGTGTTCACATATAAACTCAGAGAACAAAACAACACTGGATGAAGTAGATATTCACCTACAATCATTTGAAACAAACATCTACTTTTGAGAAGTAACTCTGAGTTGCGTCACGAAAATCCTTTATTCTGTGTCTTGTGATTTTAGTGCAAGAACGCCTTTGGTCTGAAGGGCTTTGCTTAAGAAAAATAAAAATACATTTCTTAAAGATGAATTCAACGTTTTGGTGGTGTTGTTTTTTCACAACAACATAAAAGCTAACAGGATCCGAATAAGGGTTGGTTATTTATTGCATTTTGAGAATTTTATGCATACAGAAATGTGAATATTGCACGAGGACTGTGTCACTGGATGAAAATCGCTGAGCTAGCCTGAAACTCCTCATTTCTGTGGTGTCACACTCCCTTGAATTCTTTTTAATTCCATTTGTTGCTGGGAAGCGGCCATTTTCCTGTTTATATTATTATTATCCTTGATGGACGTCATTAACAATAACATGTGGTGTACAGTTTCTCATGATACAATGCTGCGCAGCAGCTGGTCTCCATCCGCAAGCTCATTTCGAGCCGGAGGTTTCTCCTCCCACATTCTCGCATGACATTTATAGTAATGACAGCCAGGGTAAGCATGTGTTAATATGTTTATGTTCATAAAACGGATGCTGGCATTGTAAGGCACCACCTCTCGCACGTGTTGCTATTTTATGCAAATGTGTTTCCTTCATGACCAAAGTGCCTTTCAGATCGTATAATGTGCATCCTAGAAAATGACCAGTCATGTTGCAAATATAAAAATGAGAAGTTTCAAATGATCATGATGCAATCCATGAGCAAGAGCAGCTGCTCCAGTGCCACCGTAATCAGTTTTTCTATGAAATACATGGAGCATATCCCACGACCGCCTATAATAGAACATCATATGCGCAACTAAACAAATAAACATCTTTCCTTATGCAGCCCAATGTCTCTTTCATCTCTGCCTGCAGGCGAAAAACAGACGGATCCCAGAGAGACAAGCCGGAAATCTGCCACATTGCCAGGTACAGTAGTGTGTGGAGTGGATTAATGACTGCAAGATGCTCCCCGAGGAAGAGTTTATTGCTCAGGTTGCTCTTTCATAACTCTGGAGTTCTCATTTAGGGTTTATTTAAGTATCAACTCTTTTTGAGATGTTTCTCAAAAGAAACAAGTGAGAAATACTTGAGATCACAAAATGAGAAGGAGAAAGCTTCTGTTTGCTATATTCTTTATTTGTGCTTCATTTGATCTCATGACGGTTTAGGAGGAACACTTGAGATGTTCAGGAAATCTCATTGGTTTTTCTAATCTGAAGATAAGTTTGGATCAACAGTCCATCTAACAGGGAATGTTCTCAGAGCATTTCTCTTAAATTTTCTTCCAGTAATGTTTATAGAACATTTGTTTAAAGTTATCTGGTCATTAATACATTTGTCAACACAATAGCACAAGTTTAGTTGGATGTTTGTCCAACATTTTTACAGCTTGTTTCAGAATGTTCAGAGAGCATTCAAAAGTAACATTCCCACAATGTTTGTAAAATGATACAATGATACAGTTTTTTTCAAAACTGGACCTTCTGAAATAACGTTCATAACTTAATGGAGCAAAACATTCTTAGAACGTATTTTTGTTTACCGGGAGATCAGCTCACTTGTTTATACTGCAGCACCACCTTCAATCATTCAATCCCTCGGAAATGAAAGGTGATTGTGTGGTCAATGCAATCAATGTTCCCATCCAGCACGGCCACAGAAACAGCAGGCCATGAATTATAAAAGAATAGCAGACGTGTCAAGCAAACAGGTCTGTGTGAGAATGAGAGAAAAATAGAATAGCACAACCACCACAGAATGTTTTAAGGGTTGCGGATGTTTTAATATTACTATCTGTTACCTTCTTAAAGGGATAGCTCACTCAAAAAGTAGTTACTCACCTTCCTTTTTGTTTCTTCTGGTAAACACAGGAGAACCCTCTTAAAATAGCTGGGTTAAATACAATCCAGCGCTGTGTGAAATATGGACAAGCATAATTACATCATTTAAAACTTATAATTAGGGGCATCGGCAATAATCAAAAGGTGAAAATTTATTAATAAGCATTTAAAAAAAACTTTAATTATTGTTTATTCAGCTTATTAATAAATGTTAATTTCCAATCTATTTTGGGTTCATTTTAAGCAAGAAATATAGTCATTTTTTTTAAAGCAATAGTTTAGTTGAGTTAAATAAAACTACCCAGAAGGTTGGCTTAAACTTTTAACCCAACAGCTGGGTCTGTCCATATTACGCCCAGCGTTGGGTTGTTTTAACCCAGCATTTTTAGAGTGAAAATACTTTGAAGAACGATGGTAACCAAACAGCCACTGACTTTCATTGTATGGAAAAAAAAATGCAATGGCAGTCAATGGCTACCATCAACTGTTAGGTTACCCACATTATTCATAATGTCCTTTTTGTGCTCCAGTAAGGTTGAACTACTGTTTTAACAGCTATTTTATGTCTAAATTATTCATCCTTTTAATAAAAGTAGAGTCGTTTGTAGTCTTTGCATGGTGGAATTTTAAGTTGATTCAATGTTACATTTTCCAACCAATAAGGGGAGTTTGGAGGCGGAGCTTGACCGACCACTGCAAGATGAAATTGTTGGAGAAACCTGTTTGAAAACACGCATTATTTTTGCAGTTGTTTGATGGAGAATTGAAACATTTAGAGAATTTATATGGTGAAGAGCTATAATCATCTATGAATGAACCGGGCATTAATAAAAGGGCTCTATTTAAGACTAGTGGCAGAAATGTTGATTACACTCGATTTTTAAATCTTATTTTTACATTTACATTCATGCTTTTATCTGACTCTATTCTCCAAAGCAACTCAGAATAGATGAGCATAATCAATTAATCACAAAAAATCAATTTTATATTATAACACTTGAGTTTTTTTTTTGTCTGTATTTCTTCTCTTCTTCATTTTTGTTTTTAAAATAATTTTAAAGTTGACCTTGTTTTTTCCCCTCTCTTTTCATTAAATATGCCAATGTAAAGCACATTGGAAAAAAAATGGTATGAACTGCCTTAATTACAATTTTATAAAAGTTTTTCTTGTTATTTCCCAACTTGTTTTTTTTTTTTAATTCTGCATTTTAGAGATGACTTGTTTTTAATCAATTTTTTTAATGCTGATTAAACACATGAGCATTCAGTGATCACAGCTGTGCTTGTGTAGAGGAGCTGTGAAAGCTCTTGTTGTAGATCAGTAGATTTGTTTCTCTTAAATCCTTTCAGCATCTATACTTCCTCCCTGTGGTGTGGTAAAATAAATTTTCCTCTTTTGATCTCCCACATTTTCTGTGTTTTTTTTGTTATTTGTTTCTTTATTACTTTGGACCTCTACTTGGGCTCTTCAATGTGTCTCCACACAACACCCACTCCGTTAGAGTTCAGGCATTTTTTTTTCCAGCTTTTTCCTTTGCTTATTTTTCTGTTATAAAATTCACATATTTGGTAAAAGAACAGTCCAGTAAAGCACCAGTGTTTGTTGTAGATGCTGGTCTGCTGATTTGCCCCAATTAGGCTGCTTAATTAGCTTAAACAGCAAATCTACTTTGGTCAACCAGCTTCACAAAGATTGTGCTGACCAACCCACTTTACCAGCTAAGACCTGCTAGGAAACCACCAGATGAGCATAAGCTGGTCTGAACCCGCATGGAAATTAATGCTGGTATAAGCAGGAACATTGAACCGTTTATATACACTTAGATGTTTAGACTGGATCCTTGCAGAAACCTCTAACAGTAGTAATTAACCCGATGGCTGTTTTGTCCTGGAATAATCGCGGATAAACAACAGACACAGTAGTCCTGTTTTAACTTGCATTTCTGCGATGAGTTTGAGAAAGGCGTGTCTCCGTGTGCGGCATCAAAGCATCCGACCTTTATTCTCCATTCATTCATAGTGTTTAATCAATCATTACTTGTGCTCTTAGTGCTGCAATCACCAAACATCACAGTTCAGTGTAAAAAATCCCACAAATGCACATTGGATCAGAAGACAGGAAGAACCCACCTAGCAACCACCCAGAACTCCCTAGCAACAGCATGCAATAATGCATTTTGCACATGCATGTAATGGAAAGTGTAAAATCGTGCCTTCAGTTTATTAAGTCACTTGAAACCAAAAACGCATACTAAACACCATCATAATTCATCATCTCGCCTATTTAACTAAAAGCTTTTCAGTGCCCAGAAAGAGTCAATCTACTAGTGCAAAGAAATCCTGCTGATTGCAGATTAAGCCATATATCTGACAGCCCCCTCCGCGCTTTATACTGCACTGCAGTGGCAGTCGAGGGGAGGGCGTTAGTGCTCGTCGATGGACCGATGCAGCGAGATCGGCGCTCCCCGGGGAGCCGTTTGCAGACAGAAGTGTAGTGCACGCTAGCTGTGATGTACGAGCCAATAAAAGCAGCAAGAGCCCCACCGGATCATCAGTCAGGAGCAAATGGAGCCGCAGTCGCTCCAATCAGATGTGTTGTGCAGAGCTCTTGACTGCGCAAGGCGTTCTGGCATCTGGTGGATCACATTTGTAGGAAAGCTTTGGATTCGTCAAAAGAAAATAGCCGGTTATTTTATATTAGTATTGGCTTCTTCTCAGTGAGCAATTGGCATCATAATAATGTTGAAATGAGATCTGAATATCATTGAAATGAATGCAAATCAAACAAAGGCCTGAGGTTTGTCAAAAATGTGAAGGAATGAAATAAAAATTCTTATAATTATATATAGTATTAATAAATAATATATATTACTACATAATACTACATTTTTGACAAACCTCAGGCCTTCACTTCATTTGCATTCAATTCAGTGATATTCAGATTTCATTTCATTGAAATGAAGGCAAAAGAATTAAAGGCCGGAGGTTTGTCAAAAATGTGAAGGAATGAAATAAAAATTATTGTAATTGTATAATATATTTATATATTTATTTATTTAATTTTTGCAGGAAGACTGAAGCATATTTAGGGCTATATAAATGTAATAATAC
>JAHKKF010535999.1:0-39936 GCA_019740295.1 Labeo calbasu
CACAACTGTTGATATTATCCAACATTGATCATTCTAATAACAAATCCGCATATTAGAATGATTTCTGAAGGATCATGTGACACTTAAGACTGGAGTAAAAATTAAGCTTTTCATCACAGGAATAAATTATATTTTAAAGTATGTTAAAATAAAAAACATTATTTTATATTGTAAAAACATTTTGCAATATTACTGTTTTTTTTTTTCTTCTATATTTTAAATCAAATAAATGCAGCCTTGATGAGCATAAGAGACTTCTTTAAAGACTATTACAAGTCTTACTGACCCCAAACCTTTGAACGGTAGTGTACATTTGCATAGACATGCTATGTTTCCACCCACTTGTTTTTATACGCATTTTGGGATATCGCATAAAAAAAAAACGGATGGAAATGTCAAGATGCGCATAAATTTAAAAAAATGCGCATGAAAAAAAACGTATGCACTCAACTAAGTAGGATAAATGTATTATCCGATAAGAAAACATGCATAAACTATGATGGAAACAGTTTTACTGTATACATTTCTTAATGCGGATTAGCGCTGCATGATTAATCGAAGGCGATTGTCATGCGTGTTTTGTCAGTAATCAGTAGTAAATCTCCAGTGTGTGCTTTCAGATGTAGCAGCTACGTAATATTGCGCAATAATGAAATCAAAGAAATGGCTCTGCTATAATGACAGATGCTTGCGCAGCTTCTCAATAAACTACGCCTCTGTGTTGTAAATGCAGCTCAATCTGAATTCAATCTGAAATTACCACATGTAATAACATGTTTTTACACCAAGCTCGCTTCGTAACTTCAGTCGAGTGTTTGAAATGAATCCTTCTGTGAGATGATGTGGCTTTTTACACAGAATAAGGCATTATTTCATAGTATTCATAAATCTTTTATGCGATATTCAAATTTTGCGCATAAGTTTAATTCGTAACTTTGGATGTAAACATAGCTATTGTTACTCATATTGTGGTTCTGTCTGTTGATCACTCAAATTACACAACCTCACCGTAAATTCTTCGTCCTGCCAAAGAATTGCATAATTTTGCATTTGAGGATGTGATCTAGTCATTATTCCCATTAAAGGGTGTGAACGCAGCATTATTTCTCACTTCCTCTGTTTTTTTTTGGAGCTTAAAAATTTTGGACCCCATTGATTTCTACAGTTTGGACAGAGTCATTCCTCAAAATATCTTCTGTATTCTAATTGAATTTGAAACGACACGAGGGTGAGAAAATGACAGGATTTTCATCGTAGAGAGAACTATCCCTTTAATTCCAAAAACTTATTCTCCTGGATCTGTCATGTGTGCTGGAATGTGGCAGGGACGGTTTCACAGATGAGACAAAGGCTGTGCCACAGGGGCCCTGCTGTCCCCAAATCCATAACCTCTACAATGGAGCAGTGCTCTGGGAACGCTCAGTGCCTGACAATGGACACTAATTGCTGGTAAACATGAAAACTCTCAAGCGCTCTAATTTATAATCTGACATCCAGAGTTCTTCAATGGCCTTTGTGTGTTTGCACAGTGAAGCTAAATATGACCACAGGCCAATGAGAGAAAATCTGAGCCTTCACAATAGTTGTTGTGCTAGCGTGCATGCAAGCACATCACGCAAGAATGGAGAATATCCTTCTGATGAATATTAAAAACAACTACACAAATGTGACAGAGTTACTAAAGATTCCTGTTGCATGTCAGAAGTTCCTAAAGCAGGACTCCAGATTTTCTGAGCGAGACTTTCTGTAAAAGTCACCGAAACTCCATTTGTCTTTGGAAACAGATACGGTTCTGAAGGGGAGGGCTGACCCTGTCTCGATTTTCCCCTTTTGTCACAAAGGCCTTGTGAAAGCAGACAGTTTGTTGACACGCCTCTTTGATGACTGGCACTCTAGAACGTTCTTGTTGATTTTGCTCAAGTATCAGTGAAAGCACCAGAAATGAAACGAGATGACTGTTTTCAGGCCGTTTAACTTTTATGTGCATTAACAAGGTTTAAACTAGCCTTTCTTTAATTCACATTAGCTGCCAGACAGATGTAATCACTCAGACAGCTGTCAAACAGATGGCCGCCTTCCCTCCTGATATATAGAAGTTAATGGCATTGTAAGTGCTGAATACTCTGCTGTATTGGATTCTAAAATAATACTTTGAGTATTTTTTTTTAGTTCCAATCACAAGTTAGTGTTCATTATATAGTTTGATTTTTATCTTAGAAAATCAATGTGAAATTGTGTTTCACTATAATTAATATTTCTCTGAAAAATCATTCGAGGTCTGGTTCGCTACAGCGTCGATACTGCTTCATCGCCCTCGTTCAGTCTCGCGAGTTCCGCCGTGTTCCGGTTTTCCCTTCTCCGTGTTGGAATAAGTCACGTTACTGTTTCAGTCTTTCACAGTTCAATCTCAGGCTACCAATCCTAATCTTGCAATCTTGGCAGATAGGAAGGAGTGGAGGATAAAAACAATGGGCTTGGGACAGGAGTGCAAGTCCAGTTGCTGTGAATAGAAAAAAAACAAGAATTTAGCAATTAAGGGAAGTTCCTGATGTGATAAACACATGTCGAAGAAAACAATCATGATCAGACGGGTCATTCACAAGAACTTCCAGAGATGAGCCATGTGTAAGTACAGATATGCATCATTTCCTGTTCTGAAGAATTTCACCTGAGAATGAGCGATACAGCTACTGTATAAATATAATGTACTGATGATATTTAATAAATGAGTCTCTTTGTATTTGTCTGCAGTGTAACTGGATAAAAAAACATCTATTCAAAATATAATTTTAATCAAATATTTTTAACCAGTAATGCACAGTATTTATTCATTTATATTCATGTAACAGTTGCTAAGATTTATTAAAAACTTTAGAAATTAACTTTAGCAAGGCTGAATTTAATTTTATTATTATCATCAACGCGGAAAACAGTTGTGCCGCTTAATATTTTATATTTTTGTAGAAACTATGCTACTTTTTTAGAATTAATATTAAATAGAATGCTAATTCCATCATTCGCTTCTGTTGTTCGCTCATTCTATTCGTTCATTCTATTACTAATTCTATCGCTCATTCTATCATTCACTCATTTTATCTCCAATTTTCACTTATTCTATTGTTTGCTCATTCTTTCATTTGCTTCCATTGCTAATTCTATCATTCGCTTATTCTGTTGTTTGCTCATTCTGTCATCCACTCATTCTATCACTTATTTTATTGTTCACTCATTCTGTCCTTCATTCTATTATTCGCTAATTCTATCGTTCACATTTATTTGTTCACTCATCACACATTCTGTTGTTTGCTTATATTGGTAATTCTATTGTTCGCTCACTCTATTAGCTCATTCTATCACTCATTCTCTCGTTCACTCATTCTAACATTAATTATATCGTTCATATTCTGTCGTTTGCTTATTTTTAATTCTATTGTTCGTTCATTCTATGTCTCATTCTGTTGTTTGCTTATATTTATAATTCTATCATTCGTTCGCTCACTCATTCTATCGCTAATTCTGTTCACATTCTATTGTTCACAAATTCTATCTCATTCTCTTATATTGGTAATCCTATTCTTTGTTCGTTCTATTATTAGTTCATTCTATCACTCATTCTATTGTTCACTCATTCTGTCATTCATTCTATCATTCACTCATTCTATTGCTAATTCTACTATTCGCTTATTCTATTGTTAGCTCATTGTCGCTCATTGTATCGTTCTCATATTCTATCGTTTGCTCATTCTAGTGCTAATTCTATCGTTTACTAATCTTAGCGTTTGCTCATTCTATCGCTGATTCTGTCTCTTATTTTATCTTCACTCATTCTGTCATTATACCATTCGCTCATTTTAATGCTAATTCTACTGTTTGCTTATTCTATTGCTAATTCTATCGTCCACTCATTCTATCACTTATTTTATTGTTCACTCATTCTACTGCTAATTCTGTCATTAACTTACGTTATCGTTCGGTATCGTAATTCTATCGTTTACTTATTTTACTGTTCGCTCATTCTATTGCTGATTCTATCTTATTTTATCTTCACTCATTCTGTCATTCATTATACCGTTTGCTCATTCTGTCATTCCATCGTTCGCTCATTCTATTGCTAATTCTACTGTTCGCTTATTCTATTGTTAGCTCATTCTGTTGCTAATTCTATCATTTACTTATTCTATCGTCCACTCATTCTATCACTTATTTTATTGTTCACTCATTCTATTGCTAATTCTGTTGTTCACTTATTCTATTGTTCGCTCATTTTATCATTTGCTTCTATTGCTCATTGTATTACATTGTTCATTCATTCTGTTGTTTATTGTCGTTCGCTCATTCTATTGCTAATTCTACGTTTGCTTATTCTGTTGTTCGCTTATTCTATCACTCATTCTATCGCTAATTAAATTGTTCACATATTCTATTGTTTGCTCATTCTATCGCTGATTCTGTCACTTATCCATTGTCCACTTATTCTGTCATTCATTCTAACGTTCGCTCATTCTATTGCTAATTTGATTGTTTGCTTATTCTATTGTTCACTCATTTTATCGCTCATTCGTTCTATTGCTAATTCTGTCGTTCGCTTATTCTATTGTTAGCTCATTCTATTATTTGCTCATTGTCACTCATTTTATCGACTCATTCTGTTGTTCATTCTATTGTACGCTTATGATGAATAGAAAGTTCAAAAGAACAGCATTTATTTGAAAAAAATATTTATTGTAGCAATATAAAAGTCTTTTATAGCCACTTATGTTGAGTATTAATTTTATCCTCAATTTTTAACAGCAGTATACATATCTCCAGTATTTAAAAGCAATATTTACTTAAATGTATTTTTAATAGTAATTGCACACTAAGACGTCAGTGAACACTAGTGATGAAAATGACTTAATCAGATTTCATTTTCAGTTCTGAATCAGTTAAGTTAATCTAAGTAAATGATTAGTATATATATATATATATATATATATATACATACATTTTTTAATCTAACTTAAAGCTGCAGTCTATAACTTTCTGTGTTCGAAACTTATATACATCAAGTACATCATGAATCCATTTACCAGACTGTGTTTTTGGCTTATCCTGAACTATTTTAGACTGTTTCTGGTAGGACCTGCCGTGATTCGTCATAGACGTAAACAAAGACAAGTAGCTCCAGCTACAATGTTCTTCTGCAAGACGCACACAGTTCTGTTTATTAACCGCTACAGTGCCAAAAGTTATGGACTGCAGCTTCAAATAATAGCAGAAGTTCCCAATGACAGCCTTCTCAGCTTGGATGACTAATTTTGTTGATGCTGAATAAACCAAACTTTACTCACAATTTCACCCTCGTTCCCGCCAAAATCTAAATAGAGGATCCGTACTCCATCGTCAGCAGACATCTTCAGCTTTTCAAACGGGTAACTGAAAAGAGGCTGTGCCACAGAGCTGTCCTCTCCATCCGCTATGACAGAGAAACCTCGCTCATAGTGAATTACCAACCGACAGTCCCGACCCTGATACATACAACCTGAACAAACAAACACAAAAACAAAGAATATTCTAAATTAAATACAGCCACTTGGAGTTGTCATACCAGAAGGTTAATGGAACAGTTCACCCAAAAATGAACATTTTGACATTACTTACTCACCCTCATGTTGTTCGTTTTCAGAACACAAATTAAGATATGCAAAGATGAACGAAGGTCTTACAGGTTTGGAACGACATGAGGGGTAATTAATGAATTTTCATTTTTGGGCGAAGCCATTTTCTTTTTATGTGAAGCTAATATTAAAGTACTATTTTATAGAATTTTCTTTTTTATTATTGTTTATGATTATTAGATCTGAAATGTCTCCATTGTCCTTTTAAAGTGCAGTTACTTTTTTGAGTGGATAAAATTCTGCCCAGTTCACTGAATTATTCATGCAGATGCTTTCACATTTCTGATATTGAAGACTCAGGTAATTTGTAATAAAAATATTTTTTACAAGTACTATTAAAATCCAAATAAAAAGCAAATAAATAAATACGAGTTCAAGTACTAACGGAACTGCTGTTCTGCTTGATCAATCCAAGCAAATTCCATTAAGGTGCGAATAAAATGAAAAAGGATTCCATTTGTGAGATAAATGTCCTTTGATTCGCCCGATAATTGCTACATTATTCATCACCAGTAATCTCCGCTCAATACCTCCCTAGTTTCATCAAATACATCACAGGACTTCATGTATCCAGTATCACCCCTGCGATACATTCAATTACAGCTCATCAGGCACCACAGGATGTGTGGAAACCTACTGTTACCGTATCTATTGTGAGCGTGCCAGTGATCCACTTCTGTCGTTCCCTCCATTTGCCCCAATAAAGCTCCCCGAATCTCTCTTTGACCGGGTAATTGCAAGGCTAGTGTGTTCTTTTCACATTGTGCATCTCTGAGAAACCCCTCGGCTCTGGCTACAGCCGAGTCCATTAAGCTGATTAGATCATCACAGCAATGAAAAAGCATCTTCTTCTGCAATTTACCCATTAAAATGGAATTACACTGACATTAAACACCTATTAATTACGTACTCTGGGTGAGGGGCTGCTAAAAGGGGATTTCGGACTACCGTTCCCATGTTACTTTTAACAATACTGTAACATTAGCCCCAGCAAAACAGCTTGATCTTCAGGACTGAGGGACTCTTTCCCACCAGATGGGGGATTTTTTGTAAGTCACAAACAGCCTTTTTTTCACCATTTTTCAGCTTTTAACTACAGTAGATTTGCGCTGTAACTGTAAGCTATTTAGTGCTCCTCATGGGCCTATGCAGGCATATCTTTATCAAATTATTGAAAAAAATACTTTATATAATCTTTTAGTCAGTACACAAGGTGCTTTACAAAAGCATAAACATTAAAGTACATCTAAGCAGAACAAGAAAACCAAACTACGTTTTTGTATTGGGCTGCTCACATGAAAGAAGACTGCAGTAAGAGCCATAGAGCCACAATGTTATTTATTTTAACAGCAAAACAATTACACAGAGCATTTAACATCTACTAGCCATCTTTTATACTCATCCGCACAAGAGTTTAACCTAAATCTATAATAATACTGTATTGTATTCTTAGTTTGGCCACAAAAATCATTTTTGTGACTATTTTTATCCTTACAGACTGAATCAGGATTAGAGTCTTGTGGTCAGCAATAAAAAATAATATATGACGTCACATAAAAACCCATAAAATGAAAAACCTTATTGGTCGCAAATTCTCTGAACAGATTATAAGATTAGACTAAACACAGGTAATTGAGCATCAGCTGTCAAACGGGCCTTTCCCATAAAATCCCAAATGTGGAGCAGCTCCAAGATTCTGACGCAAACAGGATCTTTTTAAGGGAACAAATGTGTCAAATCCAGTCTAACGTGTTCAAAGCGGTCTGGTTAGTTTTGAGAGCATCTGCATCTGTTGCTCTTTCCTACAAACTCCAAGTAATTATCAAGATTTCCCAAATGTATTAATTAGAGGCTGACATGTTATAACAAGGTCAAGTCTATTTTTATTGTGTTTCTTTCAGAAGTTTTCCTCACAGCACTGTTAACATGCTTAACTGATGACAATAAAAATCAACATTAAACACTACTCGGTGTAATCTCGGCCTACTTGCCATTTCAGCTTTGTAGGTTAAGTAGAAATTATCTCAAAGCCTGATCTCAGAATAGCAAAAATATCTGACAGAAAGGGAAAACCGCAAAATGTCCAAATAAGGCGCGGTGATCTCAAGGGGCTCGCATGAAGTTCAGCGATGGCAGATACATTTCCTATCAGTCCAGGCTCAGGGACTGCTTGAGAGCTTCAATTCCCAGAATGCTTTGCTCAGTGCCCCTCGCCTGCTGCATTGAGACCACACAGGAACTCTGCCATGGCATTCCATTCTAAAAATACACTCTTTACTTAAACGACTTCAGTAGAAATAACACGCATCCAAAACTCAGAAATATTGTAGTTCAGCACAGTACAGTTTGAAGCCATAGACCGCAACCTCAAACGGCTGTGATGTATTTATAAGCTTGCAAGTATTCACAAATCTACATCTGACATAAGGTTGTGTTTAAGATTTTTTTTTAACTCAAAATGTATTATATATGCAACTGTTTTTTTTCTAGTCCTCAAATCTGATTGGCTGGGGGGAGTGTGATATTCTAGTGATAACGGAACTCCAACCATTTCACCGCTTGTATCACTCTGTTTGCGGTATTTGTCACAGCAAGTGTCATGGCGGATGCCCAAAGTCACTATAATTATTAATAATATTGTTTTTGTGTCACTGGATGTAGTGTTTTTAGGTGAAAATGTATTTGTTTAGACTTCAAATATGCAGTTTGTTAATAAGGATAACGTCTATTTGAAAATTTGCTTTGACGTTTTCGGAGATGTGAGCTCCCGGGCGTCAACCCGCCGAAAGCAGCCTCACCTCGGTCAGTTCTTCTGGAATTTGCCACTGGCTCTGATCTCTCTATAGTGATTAAACATGAGATATAATTTGATTTGGGTAAATCTAAGGGGCAGTCTTTGGTCTCATTAATCTATTATTTGTTCCAGAACTTTGGCTGAGGGCAAAATCTCATCATCGGAAATCACCCTTAATAGATGAAAGGACAGTACGACAAAGATATCACTTTCCTCAGCGGACATTCAAACTAATGTTTTATTGCGAGTATGAGATTGAGCTGAAGAATGAATGCTGTATCAGGTGTAGGTAATCGCACTTACTCAGTCCATCTCTCTCTCGTAATACAGTGAGTTTTTAATACAGTAATACAATAAGTTTTCAATGAAGCAACTCAATGGTCCTTCGTTACTAGTTACAAGTGACGTTTTCGAATTAGTAATAGAGGCTTGGGCTCAGCTGTTGTTTTGTTCCAAAACAAAGTTTCACATATAATGTACTCACCCCTTTGTCATTCAAGATGTTCATGTCTTTCCTTCTTTAGTCGTAAAGAAATTGTTTTTTGAGGAAAACATTTCAGCATTTTTTTTCCATATAATGGACTGATATGGTGCCCCAATTTTGAACTTCCAAAATGCAGTTTAAATGCGGCTTCAAATGATCCCAAATGCAGTTGTACATGATCACAGCCGAGAAAGAAGGGTCTTGTCTAGCGTAATGATCGGTTATTTTTATAAAAAGAATACAATTTATAAACTTTTTAATGTCAAACGCTCATCTTGTCCTATATCTCTGTTTTACCTTTTTTAAGGGTGTTTGATGTTCTTTACATGTTCACTTTGCAAAGACTGTGTCGGTACTTCTGCAGAGATGTAGGATGATTTTGAAATTATTTTTGAAGTTGAGGGAGAAAATACAATTGGAGTTTTTCGTCATACCCTAACTGTCAAGGAGAGTAAGTCAAGACAAGACAAGCGTTTGAGAATAACAAGTATTTAAATTGTATTTTTTAATAAAAATAACCAAATAATTTCGCTAGATAAGACCCTTCTTCCTCAGTGGGATCCTTTACAACCGCTTTTAAACTGCATTTTAGAAGTTCAAAATCGGGGCACCATATCAGTCCATTATATGGAGAAAAATGCTGAAATGTTTTCCTCAAAAAACATTTTCTTTACGACTGAAAAAAAGAAAGACATGAACATCTTGGATGACAAGGGTGTGAGTACATTATATGTGAATCTTCTTTAAACAGTAAACTTTAAATTCATGGTGGAAGGAAGTAAGTGTTTTTTTAAGAAACTCTGTTTCTTATGTATTCACATATTTGTGCCGTCGAACTGTTGTATAAGCTCAATATCACACTCGTAGCAGTGCGATATGGCTGTATATCGGCACGCTGTGATTACCTATGGCATTTTTTTTAAAGGTTCATGAAACCCCAGACTACTTTTTCTGAGATTTTAGCGGAGGTGTTTGTGTTGCACATCATATATGACAATGCTAACATCCATTCATTTTAATTGTTGGAGAAAACTGGTTAATTTTGAGCTTTTTTGCTCTATTTTCATCTTCCGGGTTTAAAATCTATATTGTGCTGACGTCACAGTTTGTGACGTGGCAATGGACTACAGTACATCGATGACGCGTCGGTGTCTCATAATTATTCATGAGGCTGCGTGTTCTTATCCTATGAAAAGACGCTTCGTCTAATTATTCACGACAGCGCATGTTGATTTGCTATGACAGAAGCTTCAGACTGTGAGATTGCGTACAATAACTGAGAGAAATGTTAATGGATCGAAGGAGACTGTTTTTGTTTGCTTTGTAAGTAGAGTTCGGCACAAACGCGATTCATTCATAAGGTGAGTGTAATAGCATTTTTTATAACTCCTTAACGCTACCTATCAAAAGGATTATAAATGCAAAATAAGCCTTAAAAGTTAATAGAGGTGCAACAGCACGTTCATGTATGTGTTTTCGATTGCAGAGTGCAAATGCCTGTGCATTGATTTGTGTTGTAAATGGGAGCGAAATGAAACCGTCTGAACTCGAAGCTGACTCTCTCCCCTCTTCCCCCTCCGCTCCGCAGCACACCACGCCCACTTTTGCAGCATTTTTCAAAACTATGGTGAGAACTAACCAGTGCTGAAACAGGGGGTTTTATGACCCTTTAAATTAAGCTAGTAAATAAATGACAAATAATACTGGTACATTACTTCAGACTTGAGGAGTTTCATTTTACAACCTTGTCATGCACTTTTTTTTTCTTCATGCTAATATTACTTAAAAAAAAAAAAAAAAAAAAAAGTTCTTTACTGGCATCTGTGGTTCCATGAAAGGTTCTTTGGGAATCCAGATATAGTTCTTTTTTGGCATCAATGTAAAGGCCTCCTTTTGGAACCTTTATTTTTAAGAGTGTTGGTGTGAACTGGCAATAAGACCTGTGAAAGGAACAAGAGGAAGGATGTGTACTCACTGGTAGTGACTTCTTTGATCATCTCAGCAGCTGCGTGGCAGCCAGTGACTATGTGCCTGGTCCACAGCGACAGGTCCTTGCAGGTCTCTGCCCTGAAAAGGTGGGCTTCAATACCCAATCTAGTTCCTGTCCGTGTAGCAAAACACAACTCGCCACCAGGCTGTGGTGAACCCTTATCTGGACCGGAATGCACCAGCCTACAATGAAAAACACAGAATAAGTATGGAAATCTCTGGGGAAAAAAGAAGATGTGTAATAACCACTATAACCCATGACTTGAGTAACAAGCTGAAGTAATCAAAAACCAAATTTGTTTTGCCAGTAACAGAAGGGAAGTTTGCTGAATTGCACATATGAAGAACCAATTCCATTATATAAAAGGGATGTAATGAGCCATGATACTTTGCCATGCTCCTATGCTATGTTAATTGTTGTGTTCTTTTTGTCGGAGGGATTCTCTGTGATTGGTATGAGGTCCTTATACCAAAAGCATATTCCAAAGCATTGTTTGGAGTATGTCTGGTTACTGCTGCACAGCAGGTAAGTGGAACACTAGAGATCTTAGTCCCAAGTGTTTAAAAGGGGCGAGGCGTCATCCGACTCAGTAGGGTGTCACCAGTAGACGTGCTGGAGTATAAACCAGTAGTGTCACCAGTAGACGCCCCCAGGTAAACTTAAAGAATCAGTTCACCCCTGAATTAAAATTTCCTGATAATTTACTCACTCCCATGTCATTCAAGATGTTTATGTCTTTCTTTCTTTCGTTGAAAAAAATTAAGGTTTTTAAAGGAGAAGTTCACTTCCAGAACAAGCATATACAGATTATGTACTTACTCCCTTGTCATCCAAGATGTCTTTCTTCAGTCGTAAAGAAATTATGTTTTTTGAGGAAGAAAATTCAGGGTTTTTCTCCATATAGTGGACTTCAATGGTGCCCCCAATTTTGAATGTCCAAAATGCAGTTTAAATGCAGCTCCAAATGGCTCTAAATGATCCCAGCTGAGGAAGAATCTTATCTAGCAAAACAATCAGTTATTTTCTAAAAAATATTTACAATTATATACTTTTTAACCTCAAATGCTCGTCTTGTCTCGTCTGCCTGAACACTCTTTTTTTTTTCTGGTTCATGTTAGTTAGGGTATGTCGAAAAACTCCCATCTCATTTTCTCCTCCAACTTTAAAATCATGCTACATCACTGCAGAAGTACCGACCAAAGTATTTACAAAGTGAACATGCAAAGAAAAATCAAACACCCTTTACAAAAAAAAAAAAAAAGAAAGGTAAAACAGCAATGTAGGACAATTTTGAAGTTGGAGGAGAACATGAGAGTTTTTTGACATACCCTAACTGTCATGAACCAGAAAAAAAAAAAAAAATCAGTTCAGATTTGAGGTAAAAAGAAAATATATATATATTGTTTTATTTATTTTTTATTTTTTTCGTTTCATTAGATAAGACCCTTCAACCTCGGCTGGGGTCGTTTAGAGCCATCTGGAGCTGCATTTAAATTGCATATTGGATGTTCAAACTCAGGGCACCATACCAGTCCATTATATGAAGAAAAATCCTAAAATGTTTTCCTCAAAGAACAATTTCTTTACGGCTGAAGAAAGAAAGACATGAACATCTTGGATGACAAAGGAGTGAGTACATTATCTGTAATTTTTTGTTTTGGAAGTGAACTTCTGCTGTAAGGTAAACATTTTTCTCCATATAGTGGACTTCAATGGGGATCAGTGCCGTGCAAGGTCCAAATTGCCATTTCAGTGCAGTTTCAAAGGGCTCCACACAATCCCAGCTGAGGAATAAGGGGTCTTATCTAGCAAAACAATCGGCCACTTAAAAAAAAATAATAATAATAATAATAATAATAAAATGTATATACATTTTAACCACAAATGCTTGTCTTGCACAAGTAAAACATGTCTATGACTTAACGCATTACGTAATTATGTTGGAAAGGTCACGCATGGTTAGTGCACTTCGGTTCATAAAGGTAGGATAGGGTGAAAAACTTTTCTCCTCCAACTTCAAAATGGTCTGACAATGTTGTTTTATCTTTTTTGTATAGGGAGTTTGACTTTGCATGTTCGCTTTGTAAACACTGGGTTGGTACTTCCGCCTACGCCTCGTGTGACCTTTCCAACGTGATTACGCAATGAATGAAGTCTTAGACACAGAGCTAGTGCAAGATAAGCACTTGTGGTTATAGGTATATAGATTTTTTTTTTTTTTTTTAGAAAATCACCGATCGTTGCTAGATAAGACACTTATTCCTCGGCTGGGATTGTGTAGAGCCCTTTGAAGCTGCACTGAAACTGCAATTTGGACCTTCAACCCGCTGATCCCCACTGAAGTCCTATTTTTATCCAATTTTCAAATACTTTTCTAATGTTTTGAGTCACCTCATAGCTGGTTGGTTTTGTTCATGGCTTACAACTCTTTAACGAAGAGTTAACCCCTATGGGAAAAATACAGGAGCCAAGGCCACTGAAAAAGTGGGCGGGCACTGTTGTTTTCTATATACTGCCATTGGATTTGGTCCAACGAGCTTTCACCATTGGCGGGGCTGCCCGGCTTGACAGAAACTTGAGACTTCACAGAGCGAGTCAAGCCAAAATAAGTTCCAAAAAGTTTTTAAAAAAAAGCATGGCAATACTTTTTGCCATTTTGGACAATCTCAGGGTCAACAAAACATTAGCACATGCCAACCAAGCCTGTGATAACCGCCCTATCAGCCCTAGAGTGAGATCTGGGCTGCGGTCCAGTTAAACTTGGACTTCAAAACTATCCCTTGCAGTAATAGCTGCCACCTCATACAACTTCAACAGGCCTTTAATAGCCGTAATGCTTTTGTACGGTTTCTTTCCAACTGGCTGCAGTTGTGTATTTTAGTTCCCAATTGGTCAGCACTGCCAACTGGCATGCAAAAAGTGTGTGTGTGTGTGTGTGTACAGAGGCATGTGTTAAACAAAAGGGTGTACCTTGATTGGTTTTTCAAAGGTGTGTTTGTATGAAGGAGCATTAACGCCGTGTGTGAGTGTGTACCGTGTGGCAAGCAGAGGGTAGGTGTGTGTCGGGCTGAGCCAGTGTTCTCTCATGCGTGGCATACTGTCAAACAATAGCAGATCCTTCTCTGTCAACACCACAAGCACCGGCTTCCAGCACTGTCTTTCGCTTTCCGTCTGAAACACACACATACACACATCGTGAGTAACTTGTGTATGGCCATTCAGGTAACATATACTTACATTTTGTCCTAATTTTCTGCGTCTATCCATATTAAAGCATTGTCAAGTGCAGGCATGAAGTCCTTTGTTCATCTGAGAGACTTGTTAATTAACATTGTCAAAGTGGTAAACCCCTCAGGGGTGTGTCTTTTAAGACCACTTCCTGTGATTAACCAAGGCAACTCCAAATACTTTCAGAACAAAGTAAAGCTTCAAAACTATTCAACTTCTACTGATGTTTCAGCAAAACCAGCACTCCAGAGGTAAATGTTTGTGATGTGATCTGATATGCATATTTTTACTAATGGGATGTACGTGAAACCATATGCATCTTTCAGAACTCCAAAAAAATATTAAGACATGTTTAAAGCACATCAAGGCAACTCTGAGCCTAGTCAGCAACCATGTCATGCCAAGTTCCTGTTTCTCATGTATAAAACTTTCCTTAAATTACATGCACACACACACAAGTTTTTAGATATACGATATCTAATAAAGTTCACTTTATTTATCCCAGTTAGGGCAAAATTGTGGGTACATGCACAACCTTCGTTCCCTTACCCATCTGCTCCTCAAAATAGCCATACGTGGTGCTTGCAGTGGTGCTTTTTTTATCATGCATAAACTCAGAATATAATTTACATACACAAAACTTCTGTCTTGTGTTGTGTTAAAAAGTCCCTAAAACAAGATGAATTTACCAGAGCAGCAAAACAATAAGTCATCTTGAAAGTACGTTTCTAAGCTCACTGGAAAATATTTTTTACTTTAAGCAAAATGTAACCTATACTTGCTTCTCAGGCAAGTATTTTAAGGATATTTAAAAACAGTGCAATGTGCAAAAAAAAAAAAAAAAAAAAAAAAAACAATGTTGGATGACTTTTCAAAATACATATTATTGCATATACACAATAAGTAAAGAAATGCTAAAGAAATAGTAAAGTTTGTAGACAAACTTAAAGTTAGCCAGAAGGTTTTAAAAAGTTTGAAATGTTTGATGGTTTTCAATTTGAAATAGTTTTCAGTTTAAAATAAAGTCTTTCAGATTAAAGTCTGAATGTTTTGAAAGCAATATAGTCTATTAGAAAAACAAAGATAGGGTGTTGCAAGGTACTCAGGGTGGTTGCTATGGTGTTACTAGCATGTTATGGACTTTTCTCACATTTCCGGGTTTCTCATAGCGGAAGTCGTCATAGTTGGGTAAAATCCGAGAGCAGTGAATGGAAGAGTACCACAGATATATATTTTTGCATTCCCATTTGCTCAAATAGCAAAAGAAAAACTACACGATAGTGTTTTCACAACTTTCAATCAAAGGAAAAAAATGAGCTAGACTGATATCGGCAGACGCGGCATTAGACACACCTAGCATAGCGTTAACTAGTTTTTTTGGTACTTGATGAAAAGGTGATATAATACAAAGTATAGTGTTATAAATGTACATACATGTTTTTAAAAATCAAAATATAATAAGGTTTTATGATGATGATGACCGTTGAAACGCGTCATCACAGGCTTGTGAAAAGGGTCCATTATCATGATTAGCAAATTACTAGCATGTTGCTAGCATGTTTCTAATGTGATGAGCAAGTTATTAGCATGATTCTAGCATGATTAGCATGTTACTAGCATGATTCTGGCACGATTAGCAAGTTATCAGCATGATTTTAGCATGACTAGCATGTTACTAGCATGATTAACAAATTACTAGCATGATTTTAGCACGCTTAGCAAGTTGCTAGCATGTTTCTAGCATGATTAGGAAGTTACTAGCTAATTCGAACATGATTAGCATGTTACTATCATGCTTCTAACATGATTAAAAAGGTATTAGCATGATTAGCATATTTCTAGCATGATTAACATGTTACTGTCATGATTCTAGCATGATTAACATGTTACTGTCATGATTCTAGCATGATTAACAAGTTACTAACATGATTCTAACATGATTAGCATGTTTCTAGCATGATTAGTATGTTACTAGCATGTTGTTTGCATGATTAGATGTAACTAGCATGATTCTAACACGATGAAAAAGTTACTAACATGATTCTAGCATGATTATCATGTTACTAGCATGTTTCTAGCATGATTAGGAAGTTACTAGCTAATTCGAACATGATTAACATGTTACTAGCATGATTCTAGCATGATTAACAAGTAACTAACATGATTCTAGCATGATTTGAACATGATTAGCATGTTACTAACATGATTCTAGCAGGATTAGCAAGTTACCAGACTGATCAGCATGTTTCTAACATGATTAGCATGTTACTAGCATGTTTCTAGCATGATTAGGAAGTTACTAGCATGTTAATAGCGTAATTAGCATATTGCTAGCACGATTAGCAAGCTGCTAGCATGTTTCTAGCATGATTAACATTTTATTAGCTTGCTGTTAGCATGATTAGCATGTTTAAACCACCTAAAACCAGTTGATTCGGTTAAAAACCAGCTAAACCCTAGGCTAGGCTTTAGCTGAGCTGGTTGTCTAGTCTAGCTGGTTTAAGCATGTTTGGTCTTTTAACAGGTCTCCCAGCTTGACCAGCTAAGACCGGCCAAAAATTGGCCAAAACCACTTTAAAACCAGCCAAAGCAGCCAATCAGCTTAGGTTGGTTTTGAGGTTTTTTTTGTTGTTTTTTTTTTCTCAGTAGGGAGTTGTTAAGCTTTGCTAAAGCAATAAACAGTTTAAATATATCATAATACTCATTGTACAAAAGTTCACCCACTCAGTGAAAGTCTATGGGATTTTTGGTGATTCTGATAGTCTGGTTTTTGAAAACTGTGCATATGCAAATTTTGTTATTTGTGATATCAATTTCAAATGTTGCATGGTTCGCTGTTCTTTTTTTTTTTTTTCAGTTCTGTGTCTCTGACCGCACTGAGAAGTTTCAGGGTTTGTGCCTATTTAGACAGATCTGCTTTTTCATTATTTAAACTTGGAGAAATGAAGTGAATAAAAAAGCAGGTTAATAAAAAAAAAATAAGACCTGAAGTCTTGCAATATTATGATAAAAACAATAGTAATATATTGGTATGTTTGCATCAGCAGCACAATTCTATCTTACAGTAAACGATTCATTTGTGCACATTATTCTACAGACAAACAAATGTTTGTCCTCATCATCTTTAATGAAAGTATAATAACTTGCTTTGCATGTGACTTTACTTTTCGGATGACTTCACAAATGCCTCTTACTTTCAACCACTCCCCTCTAATCACCATTCTGTTGTGAAACACCCACTTAACATGATCCAATCAATTCCAGATGGATAAAATCAAGTCCCACTCAACATTCTTTTCCTCTCTCAATATTTAGTTTAACTCTGAAATCTATGAAAGCCTGTTTCCACAGAATTTAAATAAATAAAATTGAAAAGGTAATAGCAAAATTTTTCTCACACAATTCAGACTTTTTCCAGAACAATTATTTTATTTTACCCCTCAGAACTGAAATATAAACTCATGTAACAATATAAACAACTTTTTTCTTGCAATTTCAGATTTCAATTACATCTTGCAAATCTGAGTGAACATCCAGTAATTACGGCCCGAGCACTGATGGTGCGAGGACCCTATTGGAATTGCAGTTTCTTCTTCTTCTCCAGAATGAATCACATTTTTGAGGGCCTAAACATGCTAGAAAACTACTGAAGTGGGTGTGGCAAAATGGCTCAATAGTGCCACCTATAAAATTTCAACGAAGTGCTCCTCAAGCTACATTTCACATACATGTATGAAATTCGGTAAAAACATTTAACACACCAATACCTACAAAATAGTCCCCCAGTATGAAGTCTGAAAACCAATAGGAAGTCTGTCATTTTGAATTTTCTCAGCAAGCTTTGTGCCGTTTTTGCCATTTTAAAGGGCTGTATTTAAACAAACTCCTAGATATTTAACCAGATCAACACCAAATTTGATGAGTGTAATATAAAGCCCTTTGTGATGTTAAATTACGAAGATATTGAGTTTTTGTTGAAGGGCATGTCCGTGGCAGCCTGACAAACTTCGATGTTTCACCATAAACCAGGAAGTTGTTATATTTCAAGCATACAATGTCCAATCTGTCTCAAAATTCACGTTTGATTGTCCTGAACACATGCCCATGCGCATATTCAGTAGTCATCCGCATATTCATAGTCATAACGCCACCTGCTGGCAACAGGAAGTGGCATGTTTTATGCGCTAACAAACTCCTAGAGATTTAATGACATCAACATTATATTTGGTCAGTCTACTTTAAAGGCCTTTGCAATGTTCAACTGGGAAGATCTTGAGTTTTTGTGACAAAGTTCGATGTTTCAGCATGTGAAAGGAAGTTGGTTATAACTCAGCCATATAATGTCTGTTCTGTCCCAAACTTCACTCGATCAGTAAGAGAGCCTGAAGACATCTAAAGGCCAATATTCCATTATAATCATAGTGCCACCTGCTGGCAACAGGAAATTACTTGTTTTACACTAACCTAGGCCATGTTCACATTTGGCGTCTTTTTTGAAACTGCCAGCGTCTGTTTACATTTTAATCCTATGGAGTAAACTGTGTTTTCAAAAAAAAAAATGAGCGCTTTTTTGAAATGCCACCGCCAGCGTCTTTTTCTGCAGCTCAGAGCATTATTTTAAGCTTGAAAAAAGTTCAACTTTTCTGAAAAACGCCCTACGTCAAGTGCCTTTTTGACAGCTGATCAATGACAAGCCAGTAGCGAGACCTGTCATTTCCATAACAAGAAGAACAACAAGAATTTTTATTTTATTGTTGTGAACCGACATTCTCCTCCCCGTTAACTTCAAATACCAACACGCGGCACCGGTAGCCTAGTCTCGCGTTGAAATGTAGCGCTGTTGTGATTTGGGTTCGGCGTCCCTTTTTCAAGTCCAGGCTCGCAGACCCTTCCTGATCCCGTCCCCCTCTCGCTCTCCCACCTCGCTTTCTGTCGAAATACTGTCCTATCAAATAAAGGCAAAAATGCCAAAAAATAAAAAACAAATGCCAACGCAAGAGCGAGCTTTCTCTTTTCGCGTCATTTCTCGACATTTATACTGTTGCAGCTGTTGTTACAGCAACAAAAGATGCCCTCGGCTGCAATGCTGAAGATTTTTTTTTTTTTTACTAAAAAAGCAACCTTGTCAACTTATTCTTGTCAAAAAAGACCAAGACTGTTTGATTAAAGTCGAAGATATTGAAGATATCTACATTCCATTATGGAGTTATAGTCAGCGCCACCAGTTGGCAGCAGGAAGTTTGGCACATATAAATGATTTTGACATATTCCTTCTATATGTACCAATTTAAATGCATATTGCTGACCGTTCGCTGTTTTCCTAAAGCCACCGGGTGCGAGGGCCCTTTCAACACTGCTTGCAGCTTTAATTCTCTTTTGTTTTTTTAATTCCACAATAGAAAAAGTAAAAAAAAAAAAAAAAGTCATTGTGACTTTTTATCTCACGCATCATTACTTTCTTGCAAGTACACATTTATCTAACAATTTAGTTATTGCTTATAATTGTGAGTTTTAAATTTACATCTTACAAGTCTGTATGTTAAAATTGCAAGAAAATAGTTGTTGTTGTTTTTTTAATGCTAGATATAAACTCAGAATTATATCTGAGTCACAATTACCTTCTTTTTTTATAATTATCCTGTTCCAGAAACATGTTTCCAGAAAGCTTCTTTCACACTGGGGTTATAAACACTGTTATGCATCGACTTCAAAGAGATAGTTCACCCAGAAAAATGAAAACTGTCATTGGTTCCTCACCCTCATGTCGTTCCAAACCCGTAAGACCCTCATTCATCTTCAGAACACAAATTAAGACATTTTTTATTAAATCTGAGAGCTTTCTGACCCTGCATAGACAGCAACGCAACTGACACGTTCAGGGACCAGAAAAGTAGTAAGGACAGCATTAAAATAGTCCATGTAACATCAGTGGTTCAACCGTAATTTTATAACACTACGAGAATACTTTTTGTGCGCAAAGAAAACAAAAATAATGACTTTAATCAACAATTTCCTCTCTTCCGTGTCAGTCTTCGATGTGCGTTCGACACATGCATCGTGGTACTCTCATGAATGCACATCAATGTCCTTTTGTACTTTTCTGGGCCTTGAACGTCAGTTGCGTTGCTGTCTATGCAGATTCAGAAAGCTCTCAGAAAAAAAAAAAAATCTTAATTTGTGTTCCAAAGATGAACCAAGGCCTTACAGGTTTGGAACGACATGAGGGTGAATAATTAATGACAGAATTTTCATTTTTGGATAAACTATCCCTTTAATGAGCTCAAAAGTAAACACTCTACAATTGAACAATAGTTCAAAAAGTTTTCCAAATAAGACCTTAAGTTGAGCTCAAGTGTGATTTACTACTGAAGCCCTGCTATGTGACAGATGTCTCCTCAGGGCTTTGATAGCCTGACAGAGCACTCAAATCTTCACAAATCACAGGGCCGCTCTTCAGAGGGTCAGTTTGCCTTAAGGCTAAAAAGAGACCCCAGCGGGACCCGAGTGCGTCAAAAGCAGATGCGTAACCACAAACAGGCCCTTGTTACAAGCTCCGGCCGTCGCACAAAGAAATCTGCGCGCTGTCTGTGGGCATTCAGCACAGGGAGGTTTTTTCCTCTCATATAATTATTCATCAAGGGGCCGGCAGGTTGGTAATAGGAGACGGTACGAGGGAGCTCTCATTAAAGGGCAGGCTGAGACGGGGCTGCCCACAGCCCTGCCATCACCACAGTTCTCTATTAGCCAGCCCTGCCAGGCCTCAGCTAATTGGACGGCGATGAAAAGGAGATTTAATAGGGAGGAAAAACCTGCGGTCATACTGAGAAGAGTCATCCTCCATCAATCGCTCCAGCACCATGATTTCTGAGAAGAAAAAAACACTTCAGAGAAACTGTCTGTACAGTTTTCAGAATGTTAGCCATATTTTCAACTAAAAGCGAACAGTACAGCCCAGAACCTGTTAACATTCTTGTGTGTAATCCTAACAGTTTGTCTGAAAGCGATGCTGCGAGCATCTAAATTTGTGTACGAGAGGTCCTTCCAAAAGGTGGTGCAATAGGAGGGACAAATCAGGCAAATAAATTTAAAATAAACATCTTTAAAATTAAGACCCTGTTAAATAAGCTCCTCAATCTAAAAACTGTCAACTTAATAAACCATAAGGAACTTTTTTTGGTGCAAACCAATTACACCGTCTGATTACATATTGGATCCAGACACTATTGGTGTTGATTTGATTGGGTAATTTATTTCCTGTAACGTGACGACTCTACATTGTAGTCTTTCATTCTACTCTGAAGGCAACTTGAAACATGTATCTTGCGTTGAATTAAAGAGTGACTGACTGAGTGTAGTTTTCATCTTTGTGTTGATGTATTTCCAATTAAAATGTCAAGTCAGGTGGGACATATCGAATACATTGTTCCTTTTTTAAAATAATCAATAGTTACTTACGTAACAGCTCTGACAAAGCTGCACTTGACAGCTTGCGACAGAGCCGTTTAAAATGCTGTCTGACCGCTTGAGATGTTTTATATGATACTGACGGGAAACCAGGCTTCATTTGCTCCAGTAGAAAGCATAGTTAAAGTCTATGTAAAGGCAATTCTAAGAATTGTTTCTAAACACATTATAAATGTTAGAATTGTATTGCTAAGAACATGTTAGAAAGACTGTGAACTATGTTGTACTGAATTGTGGAGTTAGACCGTTAAACAGTTTTTCACTATTTTTGTGTTGAGGATTTTTTGGGAGGGCCTGAAATCATGTCTCAAGGAGCCACTGAGCATGGAACCTCCAGTAACACTATAATAGCTAGAGCGCATTAGCATCAGTGGTTCATACCGTTAGTTACTACATCCAACAGTTTGCTAGATAGCTATACCTTCGTCATGTAAATGCATATTACCTGGTTGCGATAATTTACAGAACAGCTTGGTCTACTTTATTTAAAGGCGTCATGAACTGAGAAATCAAAATTCCTTAGATTTTTTTGACATAAGAGGTCACTGTATTATAACAACATCCCGTAAGTTTCAGAACTTAAATCTTTCTCGTTAGTCTAAAAATAGTTTATATTAAAGCCAATCTACCAAAACAGCAGGTTGTGGAATGTGCCACTTTATGACATAATAGTGTGGCTAAACACCACCTCCGCAGAAGATGGTCAGCGCCTGCTTCTACATCACTGCCTGTTTAGCCCCGCCCACACAGAGACCAAACAATAAACGTTATTTTTAATGACGTTCCAGACCGCGTCGGTAAGAACTTGGTCCTTTGTTCACTTTATTTTACCACAAATTTGTTTACAGACAAGGCACAATTTGGCGCAGGATTTTCAGAAAGATTGAAACTAAAAGACAATGCTGTGCTGACTATATTGGATCCGACGGTAATTTCGCACCACGTAAGTTATTACATGATCACTATTGTTTTGTCTGTTATACTAGATCGTTTGATATGTACTGAGTATTTATGCGTTTCTAAACCTAAATCACAGCAGTTATTGATCCATCTATAAAGGATGTAGGTTGTCAAACATACACAACTGTTAGCCAAACATAGCATTGGGAATTCATTTCCTGAGTTTAAAATCCACCACACTTATGCAAACAGAGCGTTCAGATGAGGGAGGTCAAAACAGGATGGAAAATAGCCTATTACTTCTTAATTATGATATTTAAAAAATCTGGATAACATTAAATTAGTGGACCTCAGAGAATGGTACAAAATGATAAAAAGTTAGTTCGGGACCCCTTTAAATTTATTTGTATTTGACAGTTGAGAGAGGAGGCTGCTTTTCTGCGAGTGGGTGTGGTTTAAGCGTCAGACACACCCCCAGTGTTTGAGAGCAGAAAATACCGCTTTTTTTTTTCAAGATTTTGATATCTAATTTTATAATTGCCATTTTTTATTCAAATTTGGCTGGGTGGATAATAACTAGGGATGCATGATATTATCGGACCGATATCAGAATCGGTCGATAATGGCTTTAAATGTAAATATCAGCAACGGTAATTGATATATAGTCTATTTATAGTTATTTTCAAAGCTTCAAAGTACTGTCATTATAAAAGAACTTCGTTATTTTTTATTTAATTCAAATAACAATAAGTTCTTGTTAAAAACTAGCCAAAATCAAAAGTAATTTGCTTAAAATTTCTGCACAGTAGAGATTTGGTGTTGTTTCCAAACAAAGTGAAATACATCGGTATTGGCATCGGCTATCGACCGAAATGAGAAAAATATCGGCATATCGGATATTGAAAACAATCCAATATCATGCATCCCTAATAATAACACATTTTTCTGTGGTGTTTCCTATTGCTCTTTTATAGTGCCACTATGTGCCATTCATAAAAGTGACCATTTCAGATGCAAATGTAGCACATTTTTATTATGTCAGGAGCAGGATGCTTCAGATTCTAGAAAGCAATTGATTGGATAGAAAACTGAGAAAATGAAGTTGAAGATGGTATCATCAAAATCTTTGATCTGTAAATTGTCATTTTTTAATGCATAAATGTGACTTATTATTGTTCATGAGCACACTATAAACGTAAGGCTGATTTCATACTAAAAGCCACAGTTTAACTGAAATATTATTTCGTTTTCATTATTATTAACTAAATGTTCACATTATCCGTCACAAAAATCTTGTTTTTGAAGTGGTTATAAGTGTTGCCAGTCGTACTTCTTGTGGGGAAATAAAAAAAAACTATATATATATATATATATTTTTTTTTAATAACTAAGTTTTAAGAGACTAGAAAGTCTTCACAAATCCAAAAATTATTATCAAGACAGAAACTTACATCAAACCAAAGACTTTGAGCTAATGCTGGGTTTTATGCAAGATATCCCTGTGGGTTTAAACAGCATACTTTTAGGAAGTTGGAAAAACTTTTGCCATACGGCTAAATGACATGCAGAATGAATGAGTTTTGATGACAATCTACTTTAACGTACATGCCATGCAGATTCAAGTCAAGCTGAATTGATGTGTACTGAACAGTTGGAACAGATGAGCTGGTGACATCACGAAGGCTTAGCTCATAAATATTGATTCATATATGCAAAAGTAATTTAAAGTTTTGTCTTCCATTTTGATAAATGTTAATGTGGTCTCAGGTTTTTGCAAACGGCTCATTGAGATTCATAATATCACATAGCATCACCATTAGGGGTTCAAGCGCATAGCTCTGAAACTCTGTTGTAATTGTTAGATGGTCACGGATCAGTGAACTCCACATAAAACTGATTGTGCAGACCAAGTAAGTCGTAGAGACTTGAAACTTGGAGAGATGGTAGTACTCACATCGCCTACAACATGACCAAGGCTCGCCCAAAAAGTACGAAATCCCTCATAACTCCTAAACCGTCAGTCGCAGGCTCAAGTGTCTTATGTCGTTGGAATCCTTGGCTCACTGCAGATTCGTGCATGGGACTCAGATTTGATCGTGAGCCTGCCGAAATTTTCGTGTTTTTTTTTTAAAAACTTGCTTTTGTTAACTAGTCCTAGATTTTTCACCCGATCGGAACCAAACCAGTGTAGAAAGATTCTCTGGAGAGTAAATATCAAAAAAGGGGGGCTCTAAAACGTTTGTAAGGGGCAGGGCCACTTTTAGTAAAAAGCCCCTAATTCCTAAATGGAATGAGATATCTTCGCCAAACTTAGAACACGTATGTAAGACCTCAATCTGAAATCACAGGAAAAAATTGTGAAGCTTGGCCACTTGGTGGCGCTAAAAGTGAAAAAAAAAAAAACATAAAAATGGCTATAACTGCACAACCATTTGTCCTAGCAACATGAAAATTGGTGTGCACGGCTTTGGTACTAAGTGCCACACGTGTTTACAAGGACATTTGTGTATCTCAAAAAACATGGCCGCCATTGGCCGATGAATTTTGAATTTTGAATTTTGACTCACATCCCCAAAGGTCTGTGAGAAATTTGAAAGAAATCGGCCACTGGGGGGGGAGCAATATTGCATTTTTCAAGGGCACAAACAATTGTACGTCACGCTGTGTTTCACACATACGCACGATATTCGTATCATACAATAGAACTCCTCATTCTGGACAACTTTGCCTCTAGAACCACTGCTGTCAATCAAACCATTTGTTAAATGATGAAATGATGTAAAAAACCTACTTTTGTGAAATAGTCCTAGGTTTTTCACTCAGTCTGGAAAAAACACTGCAGTACAATTCTCTGGACTCTCTAGGCCAATAATTATCAAAAAAATGTTGAAATTTACCCTTTGGGAAGCTATAATGGGGCGTTTAGAAAAAGGGCCTGTCTAAATGTACCCAAAATCCTATAAAGTCTAAAGGAAAACTCAAAACTTCACAAAAACCTGCTGAGCACATGCGACGGATGATTCTAAACAAGCAAGCAAAGTTTTAAGGGGATCGAACCACAGCTGGCGCTATAACAGTAATAAACATTAAAAAACATCATATTTCTATGGTATATTACCTGGATTTGCCAAAATGCTTTTTTAAATAATTGATTTAGGTGGTTACAGGCTTGCTAAATAATGTATTTTTTCATATGTGCTTAAACGCCTTAAAGCACTTGAACCCCAGTAATCGCTGCTCGCAGCTATATTATTTAAATTGCATTCATCAAATTATATGCAATAAGTTTCCACCTTTTCCGCTAGCCATCCGAGGTGTCGGATCTCTCGACTCCCGGCGATGCCGTGGCGGCTCGCGTGTTCTCGGAGTTCACAGATGACTTTGCTGGTGAGGTTTGTGATGGCGGTTTGCATGAGAGTGAACCAGGTCTGGGCAGAGGCTGTGTCATTATGTCTCATGACTATTGTGTGCTTGGCATCAGAGGAGTGCAGCTCAATCTGCCTAAAACACAAGAAAGAAAGATGTTTCTGTTTTAATAAACATTTCAGTGTTTCTAAATAATATAATAGATCTAGATAATAGATCTGCCTATATGTAGTATATGAAAAAGCAACAGATGGAAAAATATTTACTTCTTTTTATAAAAAATAAATACAGTAGAGATGAATGAGTTGAAAATAGTATAAAACAGAATACATGTGATGACATGTGACCACATTTAATTAAAAACAAGACATCTGCGTCAATTTAAAGACAAGCAGACAGAGCTTAAAAGAGCTCTGGAGTCAACATTAACTACCAGAATATCAGATACACCCGCTTCAAACAGAACCATACATCAGTTCAGCTCAGGGAGTTTACAGTGATAAATGCTCCACTCATACATCATCTAGAATAAGAGTCTTAACCTTACACTCTACAATATCATTTTCAGGTGCACCGTGTTGGTAAAAATAGACCTACTTTCATGAAGACAGAGAGTTTGGAGGGGCTTGGGAGGTGGGCACAGATGGAGCTGATGTGTTTGGAGTAGACTGGAGAAAAAAGCTTTTTGGACGAGGCCCAATGAGTTCTGCCCTTTAAGACTATAATTGGGAGAATTTTACAACTAATGGAGATGTCTGTGTCTAATTTAGGAAGTGAATGTTTCAATGCCTTTTGTGGTCAAAATAAATCTCTCTAAGGTAGTATGTGAACTTCACAAAGTTCACCATAAATGTCTAACTCAGAGAACTTACAGCATCTTTACTAACATTACGAGTGGATATCAGTGAAAACAAAACTATAGCAAAAAGAATGTTACAACTACACAAACTATTCTTATTAACTTAAGTCAGCATTTGCTCCTTTTTTATTAACACTGGGCTTTTGATTTTTACATGCCCTAAACAAATGAAACCTAAATCTATAACTTTTTTCAAGTATTAATTTGAGTTTACTGACTTTGATAACATTTACGTGTTGAATTTCATAAAATTGCTTATGTAATTAAATAATGATCTGTCTATCTATCATTTAACTGATTCTTGAAATGTTTTGAATCAGTTAATTAAAAACAAAAATGTATTTAAATGTAATTAAATTAAATTTCATTTAATTTAATTTAAAAAAAAAAAAAAAAAAAAACACATGCCATGACCCATTTAAGCCATTTTTATTTAACTGGCTGGTGAAATAAATAAATAAGTAAATAAATAAATAAGAGACACATTCATAAATAAACAAATACAATTTTAATATATTTTTTTTAAATCTTGTATTTAATTTAATTTAACAAAACAGTATGACATGACCCATTTAAGCCATTTTTATTTAATTGGCTGGTGAAATAAATAAATTAATTTAATTTAAAATGAAAAAAAATATATAAAATTTAAAATGTAATTTAAAATTTACTTTAATTTAAGTTAACAAAAATTATGCCATGACCCATTTAAGCCGTTTTTATTTAATTGGCTGGTAAATTAAATAAATAATAAATAATTGTTTTTTTTTTAATGCCAAATTTTGTATTTAATTTAAAATTTAATTTAATTTAATTTTTAAAAAACGTCCAGACATTTTTATTTAATTGGCTGGTGAAAGAAAGAAAGAAAGAAAGAAAGAAAGAAAGAAAGAAAGAAAGAAAGAAAGAAAGAAAGAAAAATTTTTGTATTATTTAAAAAAGCCAACTTTTATTGCTATTTAACTTTATTTCATTTCATTTCATTATACAAAAAAAGTAAAATAAATAAATAGTTTTTTATGATTTTAAAAAGATTAAATTAAATTAAATTATACAAGTATGTCACGACCAATTTAAGCCATTTTTATTTAATAAATAAATAAATTAATAAATAAATAATTTGATTTTTTTTAAGCCAAACATTTTTATTTTATTATTATTGATGTTGTTGTTGCTGTTTTTATTGTTATTATTATTATCATCATCATCATCATCATCATCATTTTCTCATGAGATTTAATGACATGT
Organism: Labeo calbasu; assembly: GCA_019740295.1. Taxonomy (NCBI): domain Eukaryota; kingdom Metazoa; phylum Chordata; class Actinopteri; order Cypriniformes; family Cyprinidae; genus Labeo; species Labeo calbasu. The sequence goes on from JAHKKF010535999.1 coordinate 27,991, forward strand.
TCATTGTATGACCACTCATGTCAGAACGCACGTGACAATAGGCCATGGTTTAAACAATAAATAATTTACTTTAATGAAACATTTTGGGTAAACACTCTTTTACCACCAACCTCCCAAATAATGGGTCAAAGAGGACAAAGCAAAGAAGATGATCTAAATTTAGATGATCTCCAAACACAAAGTGTCAGAGCAAACAAGAGCAGGAATAACAAAGGACAGATGGAGAGGTCACAGACACATCTGTCGTAGAGGAACATCTCCATACCCTAAACCACCAGCTACTCTCACTTCCACCAAAAACAACTGCAGTTATAGTTCCACTCTGAACCGTCACAATGCCAAAGAGTCAGTGGAGGGGGGGTTCATGTTCTACTTTTATAACACAAGGATTTTGTTTAGGCATTTGACATGAATCCTCTCCCAGTGTGGCACTTGAGGTAAGCCGTGAATGTCTGCAGTGTTGATAGAGCTCTGCGTGTGCACCACAGTGATGGATGAACTAAAAGACATGGGACACAATGGTGCAAATTGAAAACAGAGCTGGAGGGTGAGAACTGACGACCTGGCAGCCGGGTCTGCGGAGGGCTCCTGATTGACAGCGCGTGGCAGGAGTGGAACTGTCTTTCGTCTGTCTGTCTACCTATCAGTTTATCTCACCATACGTCTCCCTGGTTATATACCCATGCCAGATATTTAAACAATGTCTTAAGAGCAGGAATGCTGTTGTACTGAATACCAACACAGCTGTCAGGCAATCAGCATTGTGAAAGTGATTTTACCTGATAGCATCATAAAAATATTATAAATATCAGCACCCAGAGAATACATGCATGAGATACAATAGCAAAATAACGGATAGGAATAGGAATCAATCCACACAAAAAGGATGAAGCATTTTCCCTAAATTTTGCATCATGTTCCCGCTGGTCATTGTTTTGATACTAAGCTACAAAAAGAGATAAAATGCCTGCAGAATGTTATTAGGATTCAGTATGTTTAACATTCCAGCAGCACACAGACACAAAGCCGTACTGTGTTTTAAAAGGGATGTGACACGTTCCGCCTGTCGTTACTGTCAAGCAGCTCAACGCTGGTACATCATCTTTTAACACACTTCCTGTGTAATGTTATGGTTAATCTAGCAAACCACAGTGTTTTTTTCTCTCACGACAAAAGTACAATATAAAACAAAAATAACATGAGACTTGAGCACAAAAACAGACAGTGTGGTTGGTGGGAACCTTTACAGCAGAGCAAAAACACTTTTAGCATTAGTGAATAAAACATATCTGAGATTGATATTTTATTTTAAATATTTGCATTCTCAAGGTATGAATGAGGAATTATGTTCATGTTTATATAGTATATGCGCATATATACACTACCGTTCAAAAGAAGTCTTTTATTTTCACAAAGGCTGAATTTATTTGGTCAAAAACAGTAAAAAGAGTGAAAACCTGAAATTATACTGTCACCTTTTTGGCCACTTAAAGAGACAGTTCACCCCAAAAATGAAAATTACCACATGATTTACTCACCCTCAAGCTATCCTAGATGTATATGACTGTCTTCTTTCAGACGAATACAATCTATATTAATAAATATCCTGGCTCTTTCAAGCTTTATAATGGCAGTGAATGGCTGTTGAGATTTGGAGGCCCAAAAAGTGCATCCATCCATCATAAAAAGTACTCCACATGGCTTCGGAGAGTTAATAAGGGCCTTCTGAAGTGAATACGTGCAAAAATATAACAGAACGTTTTTTTAAGAAATAATTCATGATCTTATCACAATTCTTTGTAATGTTGGTTTTACTATTTTGCAAGTTTGTCTAAGCAGTACAGCCAAACTGCAGGTTTCTTTGCTTTTTGTTTATAGTTGGAATCTCTGAATGTAGTACTGCCATCTTAAAAGTAGGGGTGTGAATCTTCACTGGTTTCATGATTCAATTCAATTACAGTTTTAATTATCAACTCAATGCATCACTATGCATCACATTCTCAGTTTTCAATATTACATGGATACATTTTCATATAAATTTTATATAAAATTGATTTTTTATTATATAAACAGGCTACTTTTTAAAAACAAATCACTTAAGTAAGTGTTCTTTAAGTATCCGAAAGTTTTCAGACAATAGTTATGGGTTTTTCTTTTTCCTCAGCATTATTGCCGTCTGATTATTACTGATGAGATCATAGACAGTGGCAGCTTTAACAGACTGTATTCACACTAATGCACAGATCTATTTAGATATATCAGATGTTTTGTCCTGCTCTGAAAACATAACTGACTTTGTGAACATCAATTTCGTATAAAAGTATTAGAAAATGGAAGTGCATTTAACCGCAGCTGCAATCGATCTTCAGGACAACAAACACAAGCGCATGTGAAAGTCCTTCAGTGCACGAGTTTCGTGCATCTAATAGTACCGCAGTCCAAAAGGCATTAATGAAAGCATATCTACAGTAAAACATGGCGGGTGGAAACACACAATATCAAGCAATGTGCACGTGTCTAGCGGCTTTCACACCGAATGCAGAAAGTGCTTGGTGTGAAAGCCACTTCTTACAGCGCAAATTCTGTGCAATGAAGCCCGCCACGTCTCTAGCGCGCACGCGTGCCATATGCGGGGACAAAAAACATGCTCAGAATAAATTCAGAATCATTGAAGAAAGAATCGCGATGCATCAGAGAATCGTTTTTTTCTCCCACCCCTAATGTTTAGTACTGTCGCTTTAAGAGCTGCACGTCTCTAATATAAATGCATGCATCTGTTTTTCTCTCAATTGTTTACTTTCACTTTAGACATAAACAACTGTGTTTATATATAAACCTTTTGTGTTTTGACAGTATTAGTGCAATGCAGACGCGACACATAACTTTTTGACAGGCTTTTTGAGCTTTTTTAGTGTGCGTGCACTTCAGGTGTACAGGTACGAGCACTGGAAAAGCACATGTGAGAACAGCACGCATAAGAAATGTTTACCCGGCAAGACTTTAAAGCAAATAATGTACTTTTGTGATTGCAAATAAGTGCAGTGTCCTGTGAATGTAACTCTACCGCTGAGTTAACACTGATGTGAATGTATGTCGCGTTGTACAGTATATTGAGACGCAGCTGATAGAATAGCATAATACTACGATATTTCTCCCAAAGCAGATCATGGAGACATTTTTATCATCCACGATCGAAAATCGTCATATTGCACACCCCTAATGTAGGCGTAGCGTAAGCTCCAGTGAGAATTTGCTAGTCTTGCAAGAACCATGTTTTGCTTAATACAGCAAAGGAAACATTTTTTCTTTACAGATCCTCGTTTAGTACTTCTAATTCATGACAGGTGTTTCTTCTGCGCTTCCGTGTTCATCACCTTCCACCGGACCTTACGCTATGCCTACGTCCTATGTCACCCACTTTTTTGTGAATGTGCATTTGACAGTTAGTGAAAACTATTGCGGTTTATGAAGTTTTAAAGGGGTCATTGAATGCAAAGTTCGCTTTTTTATGTTGTTTGAACATTAATGTGTGTTGGCAGTATATGTACAAATCTACCCTATAATCATATTTTATGAATCTTTGCAATCGCCTTTCCTTATAATGCGGTAGTTAGAAAAGTTTAGCGGCTAAATGTGGCTAAACAAGGCTAAAGTAAACAAGCTCGTCACTCCACAGAGAGAAGAGAGGGGCACTCATTTATGTAGATCGGGAGGCGCATTCCTTTCACAAACAAACGTAATCCACTGCATCTTCAGCAGCTCAGATGTCGGGAGTAAATGACGACCACTACGTTCATTATTACATCCAGCAACACAACACTTCAATCACTCAATTCTTGTCTAACTTACATCCCTGCTCCGGCATCAAAACATGGAGGTTGGACTGTTACAGCTGATCTGAGGTAAGACTCTCATGTCAATCAACTATCGTGGGAGTGGCCTCTGTGGGTGTGACGCCACAACGACAGGCATCTGAGAATTGCTCGATTTGAAAAAGGGGATATAATTTTTTACAGATTAATTAAAAACCACTGCATGGATTTTTACCATTATAGGGTAGATGTGTATATACGCTGCCAACACACATTAATGTTCAAACAACATGTAATAGTGAACTTAGCATCCGATGACCCTTTTAACACAAATGCCTGTTTGATTCAGAAGGCCTTTATTAACCACCCAGAGCCGTGTTGAGCACTTTTTATGATGGATGGATGTGCTTTATTGGGATTTAACATCTCAAAACCCATTCACTGCCATTATAAAGCTTGGAAGAGGCAGGACATTTTTTAATATAACTCTGAATGCATTCTTCTGAAAGAAGAAAGTCACATACACCTAGGACAGCTTGAGAGTGAGTAAATCATGGGGTAGTTTTCATTTTGGGGTGAACTATCCCTTTAATAAATATTTTGTCTGTATTTTTTACTATTCTTTTGACATGGTGTGTGAGCTCTCTTTCTTTCTTTCAATCCACAGTAGTACAGAACAGCCATGTAAATGTGTCATCAGTTTCATGTTTGGATTCATATCTTGAATTTCGTTCGGAGTGATTTTTGGGCATGTTTTTTGGAAAGTGCCCAGCTCAAGCACTCGGGCAACATATAAAAAACTTTGAAGTCATTGTTGACGTGGACTTTGATGTTGTCCTCCATCACTTTTGAAGATATGAAGGTTCATCCACTGACAAGCAGAGGACACTAGCACTCTTTAGACATCAAACATGACGGAGTGAGCGACCAGCATAAAGCATTTGTTGTGTGGAGTGCATTACCAGGGTTGTCACATTCACCCTCTGAATAATAAGACCCCTTACTGCTCATACTGAGACGGCATTACAAAGAGATTGTCTAAAACACTTCCAATCACCTTCTCCACCAAAGGGATAGTTCACCCAAAAATGGAAATTCGCCTTCATGTCGTTCCAAACTCATTAGGCTTTCATTCTTCTTCCGAACACAAAAGATATTTTTTAATTAATGAAATCAAAATTAAATTAAGAAATTTAAGCTATGCAAACATAAACAGAAGCTAAACCAATTTTGTTCAACGTGTCAGTTGCGTTGCTGTCTATGTAGGGTCAGAAACCTCTCTGATTTCATCAGAAATATCTTAATTTGTGTTCTGAAGATGAACGAAGGTCTTACAGGTTTAGAACAACATAAGGGTGAGTAATTAATGACAGAATTATCATTTTTGGGTGAACGATCCCTTTAATGTTCTGCAGACTTCCTGTGATCAATATATTGAATGCATAAGACGCAGTACCTGTTTTCTGGGTCAGGGATGGTCATACTTCGGGTTATGTAGCACATTTTGAGGGGGATGTATCTGCGGTCGCCCTGTAAGGACAGTGAGGGCGGACTGGGGATATCGAAGTGAGGACTTCCGAGACGAGGGGACTCAGGAGGGGGCGTCTCCCAGCCGATCTCAGACACCGGTGACCCTTTTTTCACATATGGCGTCGCTTCCCGCATGTACTTCACTGAAATGAAACAAGAACGGGGTTAGGGTCGCAGCGTTATCGCAAGTATCTGATTTACTGTGAACTGTTTTCATATTCTCTTCATCTGATTTTCCTTGATGAGAAACAGTATCAGTAGACGCACGTACTCAAAGACGACAACACAAAACAGCTCCGCGAGTTAATTTTCCATCGCACGTGTGCACTGGGCCTTAGCCAGTCAAAAATGAAAGCAGGAAACCCCTACGCAAACCACTTCACTCCCACAGCTGTCCTGAGCAAGGAAATCAATTCACCACACATTTGCATAGTATCCTATTGCATTGCTAGACGATTACTGCTGGTTTTATGACAGGCCAGTGAACTCAAGGCCAAAGCATCTGCTCATGAACGTGCTGATAAGATGCAATAAGGGGATTACAACTGCCATGCTTCTCAGGTGAACGTCACACTGAGGGCCAATTACTCCCATTCCATATGACAGCTTAATCTTTACAGGAAGCTGTTGACCAAGCACAGAGCCATTTCACAACACTAGAGGCATTTCACAATTACCCATAAAGAAGACTTATTAAAATAGGCTGTTTGGCTATTTGGCATGGCATCAGTTTGTTTAACAATCATTCTAAATGCCTGGGGGTAACATACTAGTTGCATTTTACATAAATGCTTCTCCACAAACACATTTGCACATAATATGCTGCAGTGTGCTAAGTAAACAATTCCTAACTGCAGGGACCAAGTAATAAAAGATCAACAGAATGATTTATGATGGGAAAGCATTCGAAATGTACTCTTTTCAAAAGCAGGGTGCACAAACTGTATGCTTGTAGGTTGGGAGACCAGTTAGATATGTTAGATATTATGTTATCTACTATAAAATTAACCTAGTATGCGGCATGCGACAAGCTACACGAGGTCTTGACCTTCTCAACTGTACACAATCATTAAAATCATGAATAAACTGTTGAATTGACATTCATTCTGAAAACCATTGGTCATTTTTAACTACCAAAATGATTGAAAATATATGCATGTATATTATAGTTAAAGGAAAAGTCCACTTCCAGCACAAAAAATGACAGATAATGTACTCGCCCCTTGTCAACCAAGATGTTTATGTCTTTCTTTCTTCAGTCATAAGAAATTATATTTTTTTGAAGAAAAAAAGTCTCTTCTACTCTCCAAGCCTGCGTTTATTTGATCCAAAATACAGCAAAAACAGTAACATTTTGAAATATTAAAATGTAATTTATTCCTGGGATTTCAAAGCTGAATTTCAGCATCATTACTCCAGTCACATGAAATCATTCTAATATTCTGATTTGCTGCTCAAAACACTTTATTATTATTATTATTATTATTATGTTGAAAACAGCTAAATAGAATTTTTTCAGGGTTCTCTGATGAAAAAAGAAAGTTCAGAAGAACAACATTTATCTGAAATAGAAATCTTTAGTAACATTATAACTGTCTTTATCATCACTTTTGATCAATTTAAAGCATCCTTGCTAATAAAAATATAAATTTCTATCATTTCTTTTGAACGGTATAGTGTATAATGTTTTTGGATCTTTCTATTCAACAAATCCTGAAAAAAAAAAAAAAAAAAGTACTCAACTCTTTTAAATATTGATAACAGCAAATCAGCATAATAAAATGATATATTTCGGTATATGTCTCTTTAAATGCTAATGAGCTACTGTTCATGCCATGCCTATTCAAACAGAGTGTTCAGATGAGGGGGGTCAAAACAGGGCAGAAAATAGCCTATTACTTCTAAATTGATGTTTTTGATGTAAAAATCTTGGTAACATTGGTATCCGCATTCAACCATTCATCTAAATGCTTTCTCTTTGTCTAAAAATGTATCCTGAATTTAGGATAAGAAATGTGTGTTGCTCACATAACAAAAACTTACAGAGCTGGCAGGTCACTTAAGGTCACACATCGAAACAATAATCCCTGTCTTTACACCTTCACACTGATAAGATGGAGTAACAAGCAACAAAGCAAGATAATAACATAATCCATATACTCCATCTGAATGAGGAAGCACAGAAGTGATTTAGAACACCACTGCCAAAGTCTCACATTTAACTGTGTACTTCAGGGTCAAGGATTCTTCAGTCAGCTCTTGCATAAAACATTACTACTCAGAACTTTAGAGTCCACCACACAGCAGGTGGAACTCTATTCACAGGCGGAAGAGCTCCTGTGGTCCTTTATCCTCAAGGACAAGAGACCGTCTACAAACACAAACCTATGAAAGGATTTGCTATGTTCTACAAAGACAATGGGTAACTTTGTGATAAAACTGTTAGTTATAACTTTTCTTCGTTTAAAATTGACTTCTTTGTTTAAAATTGAAGCGTGTTACGCACATCTCCTGTATGTCTCATTACAAAAATAACTTTCTAAAAAAAAAAAGTCCTGAAAAGTTTCCTAATGCTGCTGACAGTCATTCAGCGAGTAATTGGTTGGTCTCAAGCGAAATGTAAAATTATGAAAATTAGCAATGAGAAATGGTGTGTTTATGGTTGACTGCTTTCATCATATGCTATTAAAATCCATGTTTTATTGGAGAACAGTCCATAAGAGATTCATTTTTCTTGAGCATTCACACTTGGGAGTGGACATTAATTGCTCTCATTATGACGAGCACTCAGGGGAAAATGTTAAGTGCAAGAGCTGAGAGCACCAATCACGATGAGAGTTCAAGTAGGAACTTCAGTCGCATGACCGCAGTAAGCACCTCTGAAATTCCAAAAATCTGTCCATAAATTTAAATGTGGCATTTATGCACTTCACCGACTCACTTTCAAAACCTGGTAAATGCAGCTACGACACAGTGGAAAGGAAGCATATGTCAGTAGTATTCATTAGGGCTCAGTGATATATGCTACAATTTTTTAGTTGCTTAACAATATTTAACTATATTCAAAATCCACCATTGCTCAAAAGTTGGTGGTGAGGTTTCTTTGTTTTTGAGAGAAGTATTTTGCTCACCAAGGATGCATTTATTTAAACAAAAACAGCAAATATGTGAAATTTTATTGTATTCTATTATTTTATCAGCTATTACTCCAGTCTTCAATGTCACCTGGTCCTTCAGAAATCCTTCTAATGTCACGGTTCGGTACGTACCTCGGTTCGAGGGTCACGGTTCGATACAATTTCGGTACAACAGAAAAAAAAAAAAAAAAATCTACTATGCTAGTTTTTTTTTTTCTCCATTTATTTAAAACAGACAGTAGTACAAATGACAGTTTTTTTCCACCTACATGTGAAAATACTAAATATTATATCAAATTATTGTCATATATAGGCTATAAAATCTGAAGTACATAACATACAAGGAACAAATACTTGAAATATATTTAATTTAGTTAACTAATAGATAAGGGAGAAAAATGTGCGACACGTGCTGAGTTTGTTAAGTTTTGTGACAGAAAGGAAACTCAAATGGCAGAAAGCGACATCCTATTTGTTTTTTGTTTAAGTTGAATTTGCTGGTATGAGGAAGGTTGAAGTAATCGTGCCAGCGCACACAAATACAAAACATATCAGTTCTAGGCTTCTAGCATTGCTAACTTGACAGCGCAGTTGGTACTTTATCAAAATAAAATACAGTGAACCAAACATCAGCACGCCCGCCTCACTGTGTCACCGTTAGAACGCGACTGAAGTACATAGTCTATAATTTACATAATAAATAATAGTTTAGCATTTGGACGCATCGCAAATATGGAAATATTATGGAATATTTGGATTTGTGCCGAATGAGAGAGGTAGGATATAAGAGCACAAAGCTCCATTTCGCAGACAGTTGAGTGCGCAAGCCTTTAAAGTAACGTTATACACCTTTGTCAGTGAGAGACACGTTCAGAATCAGCACATGATCACCGTCTAGTGGGCTTTGTTTTTAAGTGGGCAACTCACGGCATTCGCTGTTCTTCTGCTGTTGGTTATCAAACAGGGTTGCATTACTGTGGGCGCCCCCTTCTGGATTGAGGGTGAATTGCCTGTATTCGTTGTAAGGCCTCAGGCACCGAACCGAGATGCCCGTACCATGACTGTTCAGTACAAATACATGTATCGTTACACCCCTAATATATATATATATATATATATATATATACAATATACACATATTATTTACACAAAAACTTTTATTTTGGATGCGATAAATCGCGATTAATCGTTTGACAGCACTAACATATACGCATATATATATTTCTGTAAGTAATAATAAAGTAAAACTGTGAAATATTATTCCTGACCATGTTTTGCTTAAGTGTTTTTTTCTTTAATTGCTAATGCAACCTTTTTGCACCACAGACTGAACAGAAAAAATGTGGTCAACAAAGTATTGATAGTTGTGTAACTATTGTCATATTAACAGTTGTCTGAAATTTTGCTCCAGACAGATAAACTGAGTAAGGAGCCATAGGCTCCTATTAGAAACAAACTTAGGTGCCACAAAATAAATGTGTTTTATTTATTTTTTTTTTAACACTTTCATATTTCAATCATACTGTCATGTGTTTACATCTCATCTTTTCTTGAATTTATCAGCATATTTGAAAACTATATACAGTCACAAAGAATTGTTTATTACACAGAATCTGTGCCAATATCGTGGACCATAAGCATCATGTAGCCGCTGAGTGTAGTTTGGGTTCCTTCTGAATGCATCCTATAAATGTTGTCATATGTCTTTCAGACATCCAGTCGTTTTTTCTTAATTTGTAAAATGCAAGGAGGTGCTGTTCAGCAGAGGACTGTTTGAAAGTATTTTTTCCACTAAAACTTTGATACACATCATCTCATTTTAGTATGTGAACAAAGCAAAAGATGTGATTGCAAAACAATCAGGAAAAAAAGGCATTACATGCGATTTTTTAAGTCCATAACATGTATTTTTACATAGTCGCCAGCAGAAACTTAACTCGCAAAATAACATTTTTGGTCGCAAATGTGATTGTTTTAGTCAGTCTGGAGCCCTGAAGTTCTCTGTCATTATCAAGATGAATTTGTTCTGACGCAGTTTAACTCTCATATTTTATTACCATTTTGTAAACTATAGCGAATAAACTGTGATAATCTGAGAAATGTTGGAGGTGTCTGAATAAATTTTGGTTTGACCGTATATAAACTATTAAGCCATTTAACTTTAAAATTATATTTTACAGTAGAATGCACCAGCATACCAATGAACAGTCATACTAACTACTGCTACAAAAAAAAAAAAAAAAAAAAAATTTACATGAAAAAAATATGCAGGCATTAAAGGCATTAGTACATGATATGTGAATCTTTGTTTTGGAAGTGGACTTCTCCTTTAACTGAATCACTGATGATACAGAGTTATTGAACAAAACTCAATCAACAATGAACTGATTTCAATTAAATTAAATTTCTTTATTGCTGCTTTCCATCAGAACTGATTTTTTTGTGTCACTGAACCACTATCTTCTTTCTGATCTCTGTAAAGCTGCTTTGAAGCAATCTGTATTATATAAAGTGCCGTATAAACAAAGACGACTTGTGTCTTGCTAGCAAAATCATTTCAAGTTTCAACTATGTGGAGATGGTAGTTTACAAAAGAACAGGGCTTTAATACCACTATTAAAGCTAAATGACATTGACTTATGCCTCAGGTGGTTTGTTTGTTTAAAACACGGGAGCAGTGTTACATAAAACCAGTCATTCTAGTCTTGTGTCTGCTGCTCAATTATCTCTATTGTTTGCTATGTAGAGTTGTCTTTGTTTGAGAATATACATTCCTTTGTCTCCTGACATTTGTCAAAGGGAATGTTAAGAACTGGCCGAGTTGCGTTCCAAACAATCCGGCTGGATCAAGGAAATGATATTGCTTTGAATGTTTTGAACTTACACTTCACTTAACCATTAACTAACAAGTCCTCAAGTACTTAAAGGAATAGTTCACCCAAAAATTTTAATTACCCCATGATTTACTCACTCTCAGGCCATCCTAGGTGTATACGACTGTCTTCTTTTAGATGAATACAATCTAAGCTTTATAATGGAAGTGTGAATGGGTGTTGAGATTTTGAAGTCCAAGAAAGTGCATCCATCTATCATAAAAAGTACTCCACACAGCTCCGGGAGGTTAATAAAGGCCATCTTAAGCAAGTCTATAAGTTTGTATAAGGTGCAGTTAGTATGCAGTATGCATGCAGTATGCGTACGCAGTTAGCGGAAGCTAGAGATTACGGTTTATAAAGTTTTAAATATGGCCATTTTTCTTACTCAAATGCATCCATTTGCTTCAGAATAGTGTTCACGCGCTCAACAGACATGACTGTGATTGGCTACAATGATAAGCGCTTCACGCTCCTCACAGAGCGCTCACATATAAGCACAACGGGAGCATTTGAAAGCCCGTCTATATGCAGATGTATTAGGGATCCGCTGACACACGTGGCTTTCAAACGCTCCCGTTGTGCTTATTTGTG
>JAHKKF010536000.1:0-43331 GCA_019740295.1 Labeo calbasu
AGTTTTAATATTTATTTTGCCATTTTATCTATATACATACACACTGTAATTCCTAGTCTTTGCCCCAACAAACAACATTCAAAACTTGTTCTGAGATATTTAGAATTATATTTAGAATACTTTTTGAACGTTTTGACCTTTTAATAAGGTTCCTCAGACATCCTGACATGATTTTAAACAAACAAATCAGTCATTTAGTATAGGCTAGTCCCTAGCTGTGTTTATTTATTTGTTGGGAACATGTTCTTTTATTTATGTTGTTCCCTCTGACAGGGCTTGCCAGTCTTGTTATCTCTGGCTTTTCCTCTTTTACACACACACACACAACGAACTAAAACCAGTCTTGGCACCCTGTCCCACAGGCTTACAGGCACACGTACGCTACCTCTCTCTGTCGGGGAAGGATGGAGTGCTGTGCAGTGTCTGCCTGCTGTCCTCCTGAGCTATGGAACGAGGGATGGCGAGGGAGAGAGGTGGCGGGCGCTGAGAGAGACTGCGGTCGTAACTGAATGAAAGAGAGAGAGAGAGGGAGATTAGGACGACAGCCAGTGAACGAATCGAGGATACAGACACTGACGAAGGTGAGAAAGAGGCATGAAAAGAAAGATTAAAGAGTATGACGGGAAAGAAGGCAAACACTTCACTGACACTGACGGGAAGTTCATTCACTCACTGGCTTAATTTAATAGACTGCCTTCAGCGAGAAAAACAGAGCGGGGGAAATTAAAGCGCGCGAACGAGAGAGAGAGAGAAAGAAGAGAGAGAGGGAGAGCAGCTAAAATATTCAGTTAAAATCATATTTGTCCAGCAAGCATGAGGAAGACAAAGTGTCGCAGACACGGTTTGATGTCCCATGTAATATTAATACCCCACACCGACACGCACTTATCTTCAGTGACTCAGGAGTGAGTTCACTCCACCTCTGCTCTGATGGGATGACGGACGGAGGGCTGGGGGTTGTTAAATGAGCGCGAGGGTGTCTGTCAAGGCAAGTGTGTGGAATACAGAGATTAATTGCGGAGATGTAACTGGTGTATGCAATAAAATCGCCCTCGGCTCGCTCAGATGAACGTCGGGCTGATCTTGTACGTGAGCGGCGGCCGCTTCACATTAACATAAACCTATCGGGAGTTCGCGATGTGACAGTTTTAAACCTCTCAATCGATCTTACAAACAAGCTCACAAACATTCCCATAATGTCTGATTTGTTGTACCTGCACTATTGCTTTGCCGCAGCATAAAAAAAGAACGTGATTGGTTGAAGCAATCCGAATCTTATGAGAAAACATTATTATTTTATGGGTTGGCGATTTCGTATATGAATTTGTGATTCGTACAGAAGCATAATGTTTTTGGAATGTAAAGTGAAGGCCCACACCAAACCCCTAAGTATACCTAACTTGTCTAAGTCCCGTGCTGGTTCGAGTACTGTCTGCACTTTTTGCTAGCAGCATGTACAACAACACATGTGCGGGAAAAGAATCTGGATTTGAAAGTACACTTTGAAAGGCTTGCGTGCTCAACTGTGCGCGAGATGGAGTGAAACATGGAAAACTAAGTGTACCTGGGCCTAAAACCAATCCAAGCTCATGAAAATACGTGCCTCGCGTTTTTAAATCACTCCTGTAAAAGTTGATCTTAAACGCTCGTGCGGTGCATTATGGGATTAAAATCGGCACAGAGAAAGTTTTGAGAGCATCAATAAAGGGTTGAGCATTCCTCGACTTAATGCAAATCTCGAGCAAAAAATGCCGGGCGACAACCAATCGCTGTGAAAATTAGGCAATGCAAGATTCTGACCTATGTTTCCAAGTGTTTGCCGAACTGGTTACTGATTACTGAGCTGAAATCGCTTCTCCTTGAAGTTATTTGTTTTATTTAGGGCTGTCTCTATAGGCTGAGTTTCATCATTTTGAATTTGAAGTTGTACCTAGATAGCGTCAATAAAGTGTTTCGTTTGCAAACCACCGTTAAAAGAAGAAGATGAAATGAAAACAGGGTGTAAACATTGTTTTCAGAGGCCTGCTCTGCCCTAAATTTGACACGCCCAAAGCAGTGGCGTTATAGCGTTGTCAGCGACACTGAGCGCAGATTTGACGCTCTAGTGGAAACGCATTGTTACGCACCATTGCGTAGTGCGTGCAGCAGAGAAATCGTTTTTAATTAATTCCTGTAGAAGTTGATCTTAAACGCTTGCGCAGTGCATTATGGGATTAAAAGCGGTGCGGAGAAAGCGGCTGAGGGTGTCAAAAAGGTTGGGCATTCCTCGACTTTATGCAAATCTCGAGCGAAAAATGCCGGGCAACAACCAGTTGTTGTTAAAGGTAGGCAAGGCAAGATTCTGACGTATGTTTCCAAGTGTTTGTCGAACTGGCGGTTTACTGAGCTGAAATCACTTCTTGTTGAAGTTGTTCGTTTTATTTTAAGTTGTACCTAGATGGCGCCAATAAAGTATTTAGTTTACAAACCACCGTTAAAAGAAAAACATAAAATGCTAACAGGGTGCAAACATTGTTTTCAGAGGCGTGCTCTGCCCTAAATTTGACACGCCCCAAAGCATTGAAACTGTAGCGTTGTCAGCGGCACTAAGTGCAGATTTGACGCTCTAGTGGAAACACACCATTACTGCATGTTTTGCGGCAGATTCAAAGCGGAATGTCTAGAGAGTGGCGTTAAACATGTTTAAGGACATTTTTATTCAGTTGGTACAGGTACATATTGCTGAGTTTTTATTACGCTGCTTGAGGTGCGTAATGCGGCTATTCAGAACTCAAATATCCAGGGACTGTCGCTAAAGGTTAATGCTCTGTCGGGTTGGAAATATCCCCTGCACCAAACCCAACCCTAAACTTTCCCGATAGTGTTAACAAATGCAAAAGTGATATAAAAACACATTTGTTGTTGCAACGGTGCTATTTTAACTTCTTTATGCGGATTTGAGCTGTTTTGTCGAACCGTAGTTCATCACTCAAGTCTAACTCCATATCGCATGAGCTACCGAACAAACCTACCGAATTAGAAAACTCATGCATATGAAGCTGTATATGTGACAACAACATTCAAAAGTATGTTTTCAAATCACACAGGATGTTAAAATTGTATTCATAACAATATTCTGCAAGTAACTGTGTGAAACTTAGGCTTTATTAATCAAAACTCTGTACCTGGAAATCATATTTTGTGTGAAAAGGAATAAAAGTTGTCAGAGTTTTACTGCCTCTGGTGTTAATTTCAACTGGAAACTGCTGTGCTGTGATTCGTACATATAGGTATGTTTTTTTCCAGTTTTGCAGAAATGTATATAGAGGCACGTATTTTCAATGAGCCTGTTGCCTAAAACATAACCGCTAGTGTTTGCGAACACATGCGGTTGACTGATGCACACTAGAAAGTTTCCAGTGTCCACTGTCTGCGCTTTTTCTGTCCGGAAGTTACGGGCAATAAAATGTCTTAAATGAGAGTTGTGGGTGTTTTTTTAACCCCTTCAAACAAGCACTTGTCTGTTTGTTGTTACACTCTTGTTGTTGTTCTGTCTCTTCTGTTTCTTTATCAACTGTGAAATAACAGGCCTTGTCAAAGTTTCACAGCACATACCCTAGTGTAAATGAAAAAACCAAAGTATGCTTTGCCGTTCGTACAAAAACGGTCAAATATGATTCATACAAATTAGCCACCTATTTGTCAAAAACATAAAATAGTTATGAATTGCCATGAGAATGTGTTGGCTGAAGAGTTTGACACGTTCCAATGGAAGCAAATTCAGGAAGGGAACATTCTAGCATAAACTAAGGCAGGTAGTAATAAATCACACTCATAACCTGTCACCCCGTGTTTATAGTTACTCTCAGGATGATATGGGCCGTTCCTCAGCTCTCTATATCATTTTAATGATCATCTATGCGATCGAATGCTGCCATCCAAGTAAATATAAATGCATTCCTATGCCTGATGGCCCTCTAAGCTCTGGGCTACATTTCTAATTAAACCAGCACAATAAAACACTGTAAGGTGTCCACATGGTTAGTGTCTGCAGAAGTCGAATATCCATAGATGGCATTTTTAACAGTTCTGCGGGGAACTCTTACTGAACAGCAGAACCCTCGACTGAAAGTTTGTGGAAATCTGTGGTGTGAAGCCATTATGACACACTGACTGTTCAGTCACTCACACATGGAAGCAAGCTGTCTCAGGGGACGTATGACAGAACCATGCAGGCAGAGGAGTGGTGAAACGTCTCACCAGAGTTTAGCAGAGATGATGACCGCGGAGAGAATCAGCAGAGATGAAATCGTCACCGTCACATAAAACTGTGGGTCCACTGAGGAAAGACAAAGCAGAGGAGACGAATAATCAGTGAGGAGACACTTTGAACAGACGTTTGAATTAAACCCATGTGATGTTAAATTCAACTTTGAATTGGAATGATAAGAAGAGGATATGCTGAACCGCAATCTCGAATCTGTCTTGTAATTGCAAATTCTGGCCTGTTTGCTAACTCAATTCAAATGCAAGAACTGAACTGGATTTTCAAAACTCATTCCCAGTTTGCTTCCAAATGGCCCACATCCCTATAAAAAAGCAATTAAAGGGAAACATTAAGATGTGGAAAAACTGAAGAAAGACTGAGGGAAGGCAACAAGGAGTCGTTACAGGAGAGAAGAGCGAGAGAAAGTGTGGGGGCGAAACGGGTGGGCAGAGTGTCATAATCAGGTAAAATTGTATTGATTGGATTGATGCCTGCCTCCTGCTCAATGGGGGAGAAATCTAAGCTCTCCTCAAGCAGATTTTATACTATGAGGAACCAGCATGAGCCCAGAGCCCTGTCGGCGATGCGGCTCTCAGATAAAGAACTCATTTCACGGATACCAACCTTCTTCGGCGTCCTGCTCTTCTGTCTCTATCTTGTCCCTCTCTCCCGTAGTCGGGCGTTGAGTTTGATTGGCGGACGCGCTTCGGCGATGCGACCAGTCCTCGGGCGTAGTCACCCTCAAACTCTCCGTCTCCAGACTGGACAAGAAGTGATGGGTTTCGTCCTCCAGGGGTTGCGTGGGACCCCAGTCCACTGCCCAGAGCTGAGTGGTGCTGGCCTGCGCCGTGACTGGCATCTGCATTTCGCCCAACTCCTCCCACTTCCTGTCATCTGTGTCACCGGTGGCAGTGCAAAAAATTACAGTGACCAGCAGGAAGCTCCAAAGAGGAATGATTCCAATGTGGGGAGAGATGGAGCTGGGGGGAAGGAGAGACAAAGCAACGAAAAGACGGAAGGAGGGATTGAAAAGGAAAAGCTAGAGATTGGAAAAAACACATAACTGAGAGAGGCGTGAATCGAGCACAGATGGAAAGAGACTTAAAGCAGAAGCTGATGCAACCCAACGGGCTGCAGGAAACTAACTGGTCAGCTCTGAGAGCACAGTGCAACCAAAACAGTCTGTTCGGCGCTCTCGCTTTGCCTTACCATCGCTCCATCGCTTCAGCCTGTTCACTGACTCCTCGCCGCTCCGATCATCTCTTAAAAGAGAATGACATAAAGAGAAGGATGAGAAGAGAAACAGCGCTGGAAGGGGGAGGGTTCAGTCTTGACACTGACTAAAAGACCACAAACAGATGGATGTAGTGGAGAAATACCCTGCTGGCTCTGAGACAACACAAATAAAAACACACACATATATATATGCATGCACACTCATCAAGAACCAAACCTCAAGATTCACAGAAAAGCACAAATGCGAACACACCTGTGGATGCGTTCCCCCGCGTTAAGCCTCTTCCCGAGCCGTCAAACAAAACTCAACATCTGTATCCAGATTTACGGCACGCTCTGACTTCCAGGCAACACTCAAACACAAATACACCTACACGCACTTGGAAACATGCAGATTCCAACTCTCAAGACAGATATCGGCTCACATGCCTACCTCATGCCACTGAAGAAGGGAGTGGGAGAGAGGCAGAACGCCTGGAAGTGGGGAAAAGCATTGGTTGCCGTAGCGACAGAGACATGTAGAAATTGTGCGAGTGAGAAATAGAGTGCGGAAGAGGGAGGGAGAGAGAGAAAGAGAGAGCGAGCGAGCGAAAGCCAGAGGAGGGAGGGAGGAAAAGAGGATTGGAGGAAAGATTGAAATACTAATTATGCATCTTAACTGGTTCAAATTAAATAGGCAGCAAGAAGAAAATAAATGAATTTTGAAGGCGAAAATAGCCGGACGGAAGAAAAGAAGCAGCTTATTAATATTCAGAAGACCGGTTGAAGTAAATAAAAAGTCGAGGCAGCGGCAGGAAAATCGATATACATTAATGTAGCGTTGGACGGGAGCCCTACATGATGAACAACGCTATAGATATTTATAGACAGACGTGCCGGCGATGATAAATACTCTCACACGTACACAGACATAACATTGTAGGCTTTATTGGATCAACGTTTACATAGAAAACAGTCTGTTGTTTCTCTCCTCCTTCTGTTTCTTTCCCCTTCTGCCAGTCAGTCAATCTGTTCCACCTCAATCGCTTCGTGTGATTTCTTGCACTCTGTCCTCGCCCCTTGACCTTGCCTTTGCTTTCTCTTCCTTTACAGTTTGTTCTTTTAACCCTCCTTCAATCTCCTTCCCCTCGCTCTCTTTTTTCATTTACCCCTCCTCTCGCTCACTGAAGAACACAACGCAGCCACGAAGAACTTGCGGGTTCCTCTGTTTCAGATGCATCCTGGGGTATGGAGTCTTCATCGTCGTCCACTGGAGGGAAAAATATATTTTTGTTAAGGCCATCAAAGTGAATTCAATGTTTTATAGCTTTGGTTTTTAAATGTTGTTAAAACAACAAAATTTAAAGGAATAGTTCAGTGAAAAATTAAAATTCTGTCATTGATTACTCACCCTCATGTCATTCCAAACCTGTAAGACCTTCGTTCATCTTCGGAACACAAATTAAGAAATTTTTTATTAAATCCAAGAGCTTTCTGACCTTGCATAGACAGCAACGCAACTACCATGTTCAAGGCTCAGAAAGGTAGTAAGGACAACGTTAAAATAGTCCATGTGACATCAGTGGTTTAACTGTAATTTTATGAAGCTACAAAAATACTTTTTATGCACAAAGAAAACAAAAATAATGACTTTATTCAATGTCTTCTCTTCCGTGTCATTCTCCACTGTGGTGTTAATTTTGTTATCCATTTTTAATTAAGTCTTAGTGATGTCACATGGTCTATTTTAACAATGTTCTTACTACCTTTCTGGGCCTGGAACGTGGTAGGTGCATTGCTGTATACATAGGGTCAGAAAGCTATCTTAATTTGCCTTCCAAAGAGTTTGAAAGTAGGTTTGAAACGACATGGGGGTGAGTAATTAATGACAGAACTTTCATTTTTGGGTGAACCATCTATTTTAGTCCATAAGGTGCATGAAAAACTGCTTTTATTATTGAATTTCCGCAGATTTTCTTTCGACTGGAATCTCTCTTACCCTCGCTTTGTTCGTCTTCTGAGTCTCTGTCGGATTCCAGAATACAATCCTCCAATCGGTTGTCTCGTCTCACTGTGACATCGCCTCTAGAGGAAAAACAACAGAAGACCGTCAGTGCAGGGCAGTTGGGTCACACTGTTTACAAGGACAGAAGGATGTTTAACTCAGCCTGAAGCAAAAAGCAAAGCTGCTCTGCTGACAACAGCGCGCTGTCAATGGATTTGAAATGACTTCATTATACAAACTGCTTTTGAAGTAGCAAGTACATCATTAAGTGCTAGGCAGTGGCAGATCAACTTAAAAATCTTCTTCATGTCTGGCTTAAGGTGTCACATTAGCAATATTTCAATGAAAGGGTCTATTGTCTGTTTTTTAATAGTGAAGAACTGCTTGCACAGAAGTCACTTTTAATCCAGAGAGCTTTCTGTTAGGTCAACCCAGCAAAATTCACTTGACATGAGCAATACTTAGACATGAGTGAAAATGGCATTGGCAACCTTTTTTCACCCTAACATACTCACTATTGTGCAAACTGCTATTTAAATGATGGGATGTATCAAACGAAATTTTGCCGAACATTGTTATGTGACTGCTCCTTTAGTTGTACATAAGTGATTCCTTTTGACCCAACACGCAATTTGTTTTACTGTTCTGCTGAAAAAAACGGCTTAAACCAGCATAATCTGGTTTTAGCTGATTAAATATAATTTCCCATCTTAGCCATGATGATGTTTAGCTGGTTTTGCTGGGCAACCAGCTTGAAAGTGGTCAAAACCACTCTAAAAACCAGCCAACAGACAAGTCTGACCAGGCTTGGAGACCAGCTAACACCAGGTTAGGCTGGTTTAAGACGTTTTTCCCAGCAGTGTGTGCAAACATAAACATAAATGTCCTTGAAATTAAACACTGATATTACTATTGACATAAAATGTTGCCATCTGCCTAATCTGGATAGCTTCCAAGTGACATATTATGCGCCAAAATATTGAATGCATAGTTTTTGGTTTTGGACATTAAGTGGTGACTCAACACAGCACTAAAACTGTTTATCGCTCTGCTGAAAAAAACAATTAAACCAGTCTAAGATGGTCTTGGATGACTTAATCTGGTCTCCCGGCCTAGCCTAAATGATGTCTAGCTGGTTTTTCTGGGTGATTAGCTTAAAAGTGGTCAAAACCACTCTAAAAACCAGCCAGCAGACAAGCCTGACCAGGTTAGGCTGGTTTATGATGTTTTTGCCAACAGTATGTACAAACGTAAAAACAAATGTCCTTGAAATTAACCATTGATATTAATATTGACATGAAATGTTGGCATCTGCCTAATTTGTATAGGTTCCAAGTGACATGTTCAGCGGCAAAATATTGAATGCAAAGTTTTAGATTTTACATCGGATGTCGAGTGGTGACCCGACACAGCACCAAAACTGTTTATCGCTCTGCTGAAAAACCCAATTAAACCAGTCTAAAATGGTCTTAGATGATTTAATCTGGTCTCCCAGTTTAGCCATTATTGTGTTTAGTTGATTTTGCTGGGCAACCATCTTAAAAGTGGTCAAAATCCCTCTAAAAACCAGTCAACAGACAAGTTTGAGCGGGCTGGGAGACCAGCTAACACCAGGTTTTTGCCAACAGTGTAAACAAACGTAAACACAAATGTCCTTGAAATTAAACACTGATATTAATACTGACATTAAATGGAATCTACCTAATATGGATAGGTTCCAAGTGACAAGTTCAGCGCCAAAATAATGAATCCAAAGACTTTGGTTTTGGATTTTACATTGGACATCAAGTGGTGACCCAACACAGGATCAAAACGGTTTATCGCTCTGCTCAAAAAAAACAATTAAACCATGCTAAAATGGTCTTAGATGATATAATCTGGTCTCCCAGCCTGGCCAAGATTGTTTTTAGCTGTTTTTTCTGGGTGACCAGCTGAAGAGTGGTCAAAACCACTCCAAAAATCAGCCAACAGACAAGCCAGACCATGCTGGGAGACCAGCTAAGACCAGGCTAGGCTTAAGATGTTTTTGCCAGCAGTGTGTACAAAAGTAAACACTAATGCCACAAATCTGCCTTATCTGGATAGGTTCCAAGCAGGGCATAAAATTAACACTCGCCAAGCGCCAAATGCGAGTAAAAATTGGTGTTGGCGAGCATATGTAACAGTGTCAGTTGCAAGCTGGCGGGTAAAACTTTCACAAAATATAACAATGCAATGTACTGAAGACAACAGCCAGTTTTTAAAGAGATTCGCTGTTCCTGACGTAAGCAAATAAAATACTCTTTTCCGAAGACAAGATCATCATGATTAGCTGTTCTGTCATAAGCGGCAAGAGTGAATCAAATAATAAGATACAAACAGGCTGATAAGGTCACAGCAGTGTGATAGCCAGCTTGTCCCCAGACACAGTTCTAATAATTTTTACCTGAGAAGATACTGCTGCCTCATTTTGGAAGATTAGCTTTTCCCTTCTTTATTCTTTATAACCAGAGAATGTGGCAACACATACCTGGGGTTACGCCGCCTAAACGGTGCAGTGAAGTATAGTTTGAAAGGTTGCACGTTTGGCTGTATGAGCATACGCTAAGCCACGTCAGACAGCGCACCAGTAGCAATCCAACAGACAAAAAAACACAATTATGTCAAAATGCACAGTCTTGGCGAGTTAACTTATGAACGTATTCTTAAATGAGTTATAAAGTCTTAAATGACAGTAAAGAGTTGGGTAAAAAAAATCGGATTTGTGTCAGATCAGCGTCATGTGCATCAGGTTTTAAAGAGACAGCGCTGATTTTAAAGTGAAACCTGCTGAAGTCTGTCACTGATGTAAATCAAAGAACAAAAGAAAAAGAGAAATCAATCGACTGCTCTAGTCGCTCATTAACTTTTGTAGCTTGAATAAAGATTAATCTGTATAGTTTATGCATAAACAATTTGTAGTTCATGAGATTATTTTAAAATCACTTAAATTAAAAGCTGTTATATATTTCAGAGCCTATTAAATGTTAAAAATAATAGCTTTCAGTTATATTGTAATGTTGAATGGCTATAATTAATAGGGAAAATGCACTGCACCAGTAGCAGGAAAAATTAAAAACATTGCAAATATGTTTAGTCATTAAAATAACTGCCTGTTTCATGGCTGAAAAAATTTACTGGCCAAAAAATTATCACGTCACCAGCCATTGACAGGTGTGGCAAAAAGTTTGTTTTAGGCCCTGGTTCCAAGTGACATGTTCAGCTCCAAAATATTGAATGCAAAGTCTTTGGTTTTGGATTTTACACTGGACATCAAGTGGTGACCCAACACAGCACCAAAACTGTTTATCACTCTGCTGTAAAACCCAATTTAAACAATCTAAGATGGTCTTAGATGATTTAATCTGCTCTCCCAGCCTGGCCATGATGGTGTTTAGCTGGTTTTGCTGGGCAACCATCTTAAAAGTGGTCAAAACAAAGACCAGGTTAGGCTGATTTGTTTTTGCCAGCAGTATGTAGAAATGTGAACACAAATGAAACATTGATAATAATGCTGACATAAAATGTTGGTATCTGCCTAATTTGTGACATCTTAAGCACCAAATTATTAAATGTAAAGTGCTGGTTTTGGATTTTACATTGGACATCAAATGGTGACCCGACACAGCACCAAAACTATCGACCGCTCTGCTGAAAAACTCAATGAGCCAGTCTAAGCTAGTCTTACAAGATTTAAACTGGTCTCCCAGCCTGGCCGGTTTTGCTGGGTGACCAACTTAAAAGTGGTCAAAACAACTCCAAAAACCAGGCTAGGGAGACCAGCTTAGACCAGGTTAGGCTGATTTAAGACGTTTTTGTCAGCAGTGTGTACAAACATAAACACAAATGTCCATGAAATTAAACACTGATATTATTACTAACATAAAATGTTGGCATCTGCCTAATTCGGAAAGGTTCCAAGTGACATGTTCAGTGCCAAGTTTTTGGATTTTACATCGCATGTCGAGTGGTGACTCAACACAGCACCAAAACTGTTTATCACTCTGCTTAAAAACCCAATTAAACCAGTCTAAGCTGGTCTTAGATGATTTAATCTGGTCCCCCAGCCTGGCCAAGCTGGCGTTTAGCTTAGCTGCGCACCCAGCTGGTTATCCAGCCTGCCCAACTGAAAAATGCCCAAAAACTACTGTAAAACCAGTGAAAAGACCAGCTGAGACCAGAAACCAACAGCAATGTAAACAGAAATGTCCTTGAAATTAAACATTGATACTAATATTGCCATGAAATGCTGGCATCTGCCTAATCTGGATAGCTTCCAAGTAACAGATTAAGCTCCAAAATACAGGATGCAAAGTCTTTGACATCAACAACAAATGATGTGGGAAGCGTTTTCTCTCTCCTTTAAAAATCGGAGTGTCTTTTGCAAATCAAAATATGCAGAATTATATGGCTAGTTGCATTTGATTATTTGTATTCAGCATTGTTTTCCCTAAAACCCACCAGCTGAGACCTGCAGCTCTAGACTCTACAGAATTGTAGTTACAAAGAAATCAATATGTTGTCCACAAAGTGATCATCGGCTCTGCATTCAGCACTCGATGTGAGCTACGGCTCTCATTGTCAATTAAACTATGCCCGGAGCATTCCTGCAGACTTCTCATTAATAAGCATCCCAAAGATACTATATTCCAGCCAGTATCTCATTACTGATGTACATATTGATATAGTGACTAAATGAAACATTGAGCAGAGTGTCTTATATTAGTAACTGTGTGTCAGTGAATGTCTATGAATTGATATATACAGTAATACATTACATAAAGTAGGCTGTGAAGGCTAAGTAATGGGCAGAAGGGGTTGAGAAGTACATCTGCACGTTTGAGATACATGGGGAAAAAAAAAAAACACCTCTTTTTGAAACTTCCAGGAAGCTGCTCCCAAACAATGAGGTCACGACCCCCTGTGACCCAACGATGGTCCCCGCTCGCTGTTAACCACGCAGCAAAACAAAGAATCCTGGGAAGATCTGAAGAGGTGAGCGAAACCAGATATTTGCACTGGGGAAGCGAGAACACTGAAAGAGAAAGAAACAAAGAAAGTGGTGATTATACAACTCGCAGTTTTGCACATGGAGAGGTGTTGGAATAAAATTGATGCTAAATTCACTCACGGTTAATCTTGCTCTCTCCATTAGTGATATCAAAGCAAGAGCCAATCAGAAGGCCGGGTATTTGATTGACGCAATCTGTGACACCAGCAGTGCTGCTGTGATTGGCTAGCCTGGTCATCACGCCTGCAAATGATTGGAGCGAGCAAACATGCATCATTAGAAGCATCTTTTTAACATTCACCCACCGAAACGCAAATAAACCATAAACAAAAAGTAATTAAGCTCACATAATCTGTCTATTTATAGACTCCGTTCCTACTCTGTCAATAGCTGCCGACTTTGCTGTGTGTTTTATGCCGTTAATACCGATGTTTTTTTATTTGTCTGTGAGAAGCTCATTATTTCTTTGAGAGCTCCAGCTTCGAGTTGTGTGATGAACTGGGGTCATTATGAATCTCAGCGCTCTCCATTAGAGTGTAACATCATGTTGTGTGCTCCTACCAGTAACTCTGATTTATCTGATTTAATTGTTTACAGGTTGTTTTTTTCTTTTTTTTTTTTAAATAATGGCCTTTAGCACAAATATCCTCTGAGAAAACGGGATTAAAATGAGAAAGTGGCGGATGTTTTTTTACATTTTCCTCTGCCCTGGGGCGAACAGCCCCCTTTCCCGCCTGTGCTCTCTGAGCCACTGGGACTTTACCACAGATTATATTAGCAGCTCTGAGCGAACAGACTCAGTCAAGATGTATTCCATTAATAAATCTGTTAAATAGCCCTGAGTCAAAGAACAAATGAAGGTCCAATGGGGGTTGTAAAATATTTATTGCGACAGAATCCAGCATATCCACAAGAAGTGCTTTATAAAATAAGATGTTGACTAAACATTGGTGTTGAGGGCAGATCATAGGATTATGTTGATTTAACATGTTTATTTGGTGTGATTAAGTTAAAAAGAGAAATCCGGGCCTGTTCATCTGCTCACTTTCATGTAATGTCTTTGAAATATCTTTTTCTAGTTTTTCTAATTTGAGGGCTGCTTTTATCAAATATTTGATATACGAGATTAAAAGTTTTTCTTTTTTTGATTGTAAATTCAAGTAAATATATTTAAGTATACATAAAATGTAATTTTGTATACATATATTTATTCATGTTTAAGAATTCAGTCATTATGTTTTTAAAGATAAATACTTTTTTTTTTTTTTTTTTTAAGAAATTCACATTTTTATTCCACAAGAATTGACCAAAGATGACAGTAAAGTCTTTGACACTTTTGCAAAAAAACTGATTTCAAATAAATGCTGTCAGGGTGTGTTCACACCAAACGCAAAGTGAATATGTGCATCGTCAATCCGTCTACATTACTCGCAGGATGTTTCTCACGTTGCTCGCACGGATAACAACATTGCACGATCAATAATGCCAGCGATGGTGGAGATAACTACGACTGCTGCTTTGTACCTGTTGTGGAAAGCCAAAAATACGCTGGAAAGCCAAACGCTGACGTGTCTGAGTTCATTGCACCATCGAGAGGTGGATTAATGTTAATCCAGCATTAATGTGTGTTTTACATTTTCCTGCTGTCAGGGTTCCCATACCTTGGTTAACTTCAAATTCAAGGACCTTTTTTTTTTTGGCCATATGACAGAGATTTGATATTCTATTTGTCCTGTTTTGCATAAAACTGAAAAATATTTGGCTCTGCACCTGGCCAAGTGATGGTCCTTTGGATCTCTGGCAAGCCATTTTTTGTAATATTAATTATTATAATTAAAAAGCCCCCAAAGTAGCGCAATGACCATATCAAAACTCCAAATATTTCATTTCCATACCTAAAATGTATATTTTACAGTCATGCTTGTGCAGATTGATCATAAACAAAGCTAAAAGGCTTTCTACCAGTGGCCATCACAAAACTTAACATCTTGCACAGTTGTTTCAATACAAACATTTACGTCAAATGTAATTTATGCAATATTTCAAACCTTTAACCCACAGGAGAAAATTAACCCTTCGCAACAGTTTAAAATCAGCCCAATTCCGTGTAAAAAAAAAAATGTGGATTTGGCGACCCTGCATCCAACACAAGCTGCAGGAATCAGATTTAAATGATCATAGGTCTAGACAAGAGTAAGGAGAGATGACTGACAAATCATGCTGGAGTATCTGCTGCTCAGGAGAAAGTGCTCATGTCTGATCTTGTAAGATGTGCTCCTTTTATACAGAGTGCGTGTGATTGCGAAATTGAAAGTGAAAGTAAACAGCCGAAGTGAAAGAAAACGCCTATGCACTGACATTATTTTTTATGTTTTTATTAATAGCAGCATGTCTGTAGCCATGCTAATAAAATACACATACCACTACAACTGATTTTAATTGTTTTCTATGCTCCAGATACCTTTATTATACATTTCAGGCTACAATAAGGCTCTCTTCCATTTTCTGATACAAGCGGACGTCAATAAGCTGTTCGCGGCAAACGCGTCAGGCATTTCACATCAAATGCATCGCAATTTTTGAATTCGCATCACCCGGCATGAATTCGCCTCTATTCACAGAAATAAATTACATTTTAAAATATATTAAAATAGGAAACAGAAATTGTAAAGAAATTTCACAATATTACTGTTTTACTGTAGTTTTAATTAAATAAAATATTTTCAGAAATGAAAAAGTCAAAAAATATATATATTTACACACAAACACACACACATATATATATATACATATATATATATATATATATATTAGCGGTGTGCGGTGGTGTTCTGAAAAGTTCTCAAAGTTTTTTTTTGTTTCATTTTGTTTTGTTTATAAATCAAATCTAAATTCATATCCCAGTTTTTTATTGGAAAATGAAAGATTTACTAGAAAGAAAGATTTAAAAAATAAAACTATCTATTTTACATTTTTACAAGATTTAACAATGTAATCAATATTCTATTTATTAAACCCAAGTATGAATATTATCAAGTTAGTGTTTTTAAGCATTTTACATTTATTCTAAAATAACTCAAGGCAGTAAAAACTGAAACAATTTACTTTATTTATGAACTTACGTTCAGCTGTTTTACTTAATAGTTAACTTTTAAATATTTTTGAAGTTTTCATCAGTCATTAAAGCCCTATAAATATTGGTCAGACACGGTTTACTTTAAATTTCACCAATCTGATTACTCACTAAAAACTCCCACAAATCATGTTTTCAGGCCATTTTAAGTCTTATTTTGACGTAACATGGACATATCTAAGTGTGTGAGTTGTTTACTTACTTTTTCTTTTCATTAACGGCATTATATTGTTTATTCAGACTGATTCGCAAATGCGCACGAACACAAGAGGCGGGATTTATCGCATGAACCAATCACAGTCAAACATAACCAGTCATATCCAATGATATTGCAATGGTGGCACTGCCTCCTCTCATGTGACTTTCCCCTATTCTTTCTCAATTACCCCCCACCAAACTCACTGCACGCTTTAGGGGGCCAGTTAAACTTTATGGGTTCAGGGGAGGCGAGAGAGAAGCGGACTCCCGCTGTAACTTTACCTGCTGCTGTCGCTGTTGGACAATGTTTCTTTAGTAAAACAACTGATTTATACACTTTCTAATTTATGTCACAATAACTAATTTAAATTAATAAATATAATCCTAATTCATATTAATACTAAACTTTGATTAACTTAGAATAGATTCAATATATTACCTGTTCTCCAATTTAGTATTCGTATGCTGGCCTTTCCACACGAGAGGAACACGCGGTCACCGCGGGGGCTTAGAATCAGCCTTCCGTTCACCTCATCATCCCCACCACACCCTGTGACTTCTGGCCCCCAGACGTGCAGCCTGCGGAGGGGCTCCGGCCGTTCATCGGACACCTCCCACACACACACACATCCCTCGGCGGAGCCGCTGAACAGCAGAGGACCCTGGGACTGTGGAGAGAACACAGGGTAAATGCCACTGTGTTTCCATGACAACTCGTGCCAACTAACAGTATTAAATATGGAAAGAGAGTCACCGCTGTTTGATGTTACAGTATTCCGTTTTTTATCTCAACCTATATCTCATCTCAGTTGCTACATGATTTATTTACTTCTATTCTGTGTCTATTGATTTCTTTATATTATATTGCTCTGCCCAGTTGTATTTCATCGAATTCATTAATCACTAAGTTAAAAGAGACAGAGATTGCAGAAGAAAAACTGTTTAAATGCTGCCATTTAATAGCTTGTACATCCGTGAACTTTCGACTGTGTTTAAAGATCACTGAGGAGAAAAACTGTTCTCAGGGGATTCCTCTACAGGCAACACTTCAGCTTTTTTTTAACATGTGCTGCTCTAAAGGGCAGACTCGGAAAGTTCTAGATGCCAGCGCAGTTCTGTTGCCATGGCACTCGCCCACCTGTAGTGTGGTGACTGCGTCCAGGTGTGCGTTCGCTGACTGACAGTTCTCCTGCGAGCTCCAGCTCCACACCTGCAGCTTCCCAGCGTCTAGTGTAAGATCAATAACACTGAGCCTCAGACTCACATGATATGTAGAGACTGATGCAAGGCATGGCCAACTTAACCTCGCTCAACTTAACACACAGATACCTACCTGAACCAGTAACAATGAAACCCTCTCCTTCAGGAATAAAACACAGGCTTGAGACCGCATTGAATGTGTAGATGGATTTGATGCACTGACCTGCAGGAATAACAAGATTAACATGTGATTCAAACCCCAAACACACTTGAGTTTAATTCACCTTCATCAGCAGCTGTGGAGTCCAAAAAAAGAGTGAGTAGTGCTCTCTCCACCAGTTATATAATGACTGATTCCTGAGATTCAGATAATGGATGTTCAGAGCAACAGCACATCTACTGTACACTCTCTAGTCTATCTTTTACCATTTAAATTGTAAAAATAGTTTAAAATGGATCTTTTTAATCTGACAATACATTACTAATGCTACACTATATTTTAAGCAGGGTTTGGCAATATTCAAAATATTTAAAACTGGCATCCTTTTGATTCATGAGTGTGAATTTCAGTCACATTGCTCACACATCACAGGATGTTGAACTGGAATTTGATTTGGAATAAGAGTAGGCGAATTTTACTAACTGCCACGTAAAGGCATTCGGCACTCTTACATAACAGAGGAATTAAATTAGTTTAATTTTGCAACAAAACATAAATAATTACATTACAAAACATTAATCTGGACTAATTATGCCTTTTTATTTCCTGATATGCAGAACAGATTTGTCCCCAACTGATTCATCACTTCACATCAAACACCACATAACTTTCAAATTGCTTCATGAAAATAAAATACCCATTTGAAAATCTGTATGCAACAAATGTGTAATACGCTCAGCAATAACCACACAGTTTTAGTAATGACTGTAATAACAAACATTTTTCAGAGCTGGGAGATTATTTACACATTGTAGTCCATTACATTACACATTTAAGGTAATATAATCTGACTACTTACTCGGAGCAAAAGTTTGAGATCAGAACGATTTTTAATGTTTTAAAGAAGTCTCTTATGTGCTTATCAAAGTTCCATTTGTTTGATCAAAAATACAGAAAAAGGTAATATTATTAAATATTATTCCAATTTAAAATAATGCAAAACTGAATTTTCTGCATCATTACGCCAACCTTCAGTGTCACATGATCCTTCAGAAATCATTCTAATATTTTTTGGAACCCGTGATTTTTTTTTTCAGGATTCTTTGATGAATAAAATGTTAAAAAGAACAGTTCAAAAGATATATCTTTTTCTAACAATATAAGTCTTTAGTATCACTCTTTATTCATTTAAAGGAGAAGTCCACTTTCAAAACAAAGATTCACATATAATGTACTCACCCACTTGTCATCCAAGATGTTCATGTCTTTCTTTCTTCAGTAGTAAAGAGATTGTTTTCTTGAGGAAAACATTTCAGGATTTTTCTCCATATAACGGACTGATATGGTACCCCGATTTTGAACTTTCAAAATGCAGTTTAAATGCGGCTTCAAACGGTCCCAAATATGGTCGAAAGAAGGATCTTATCTAGCGTAACGATCGGTTATTTTACAAGAAATAATACAATTTATATACTTTTTAATGCCAAACGCTCATCTTATCTTATTCTGCCTGGACTGTTTTTGTTCCGGTTCATGTCAGTTAGGGTATGTCGAAAAACTCCCATCTCATGTTCTCCCTCAAATTCAAATATTGCTGTTTTACCTTTTTTGTTAAGGGTGTTTGATCTTCTTTGCATGTTCACTTTGCAAAATCTGTTTCAGTACTTCTGCAGCGATGTAAGATGATTTTGTAATGATTTTTGAAGTTGAGGGAGAAAATACGATTGGAGTTTTTCGATATACCCTAACTATCTTAAGTCAGAATACACAGAGCGTTTGAGATTAAAAAGCATTTAAAATGTATTTTTTTAATGAAAATAACCGATCGTTTCGCTAGATAAGACCCTTCTTCCTCGGCTGGGATCGTTTACAACTGCATTTGGGATCGTTTGAAGCCACATTTTAACTGCCTTTTGGAAGTTCAAAATCGGGGCACCATAGCAGTCCATTATATGGAGAAAAATGCAGAAATATATTCCTCAAAAACATAACTTCTTTATAACTGAAGAAAGAAAGACATGAACATCTTGGATGACAAGGGGGTGAGTACATTATATGTGAATCTTTGTTTTGGAAGTGGACTTCTCCTTTAATTTTTGGAATCTGATTATGTAATCCAGATTACATGTAATCCATTACTACCCAGCTCTAACAGTTTCATAGTCCTGTAAAGGTTTTTCTCTAACAGTCTGCAAAATGGCAGTTTTAGATCATAAAAATGAACAAATATTTATACTAACCCACCGTACAAAAGTTTGGGATGGGTACGATTTTTTATGTTTTTGAAAGAAGTCTCTTTTGCTTCCCAACAATGTATTTATTTAATCAAAAACACATTAAATATATGAATGTTGTGAATTTTCATCACAATTTAAAATAACTGTTGAAATGAAATCATTCTAATATGCTGTGCTCAGGAAACATTTCATATTACTATACGAATATGCAGTTAAAAATTGCTATGATCTGTAACCAAACAGATGAGAATTAATTTCAATGCAGAGTTAAGTCTGATATATGAAATAGTTTTGTATTTGCATTCCTCCTTATAACCCAGTTAGTATTCAACATATCTCCATTATAATTTAAAGGACATTCATAAATCTGAAGCTGCACAACCCTCATTTGAAACTGAATGAGGCCACACATTTGTTTGTATGCGTGTGCGTGTGAGAGAAAGAGAAACTCACCCGAGCTCAAAGCCCAAATTCTCACACAACAGTCTGTGGAACCACTTAGAACAAATCTTTCCCCGTCGGCCAAGTCGAACACACGTGCTGTGGAAACACAGATCAAGACAATGAGAAAGAGCGGGACAGAGAATGAGAGAAAAAAAAGAGTGACTGCAGGACACGAGAAAAGGGAGAACGAAGGACAAAGGACGCGAAGAACAAATGCACTGTCAAAACAGCAAGACAGGGACTGATGGAGAGCAAAAGGGACAGATGGGAAGGAGGGCATAAGTAGCTGGAACAAAAGAGGTGGGAGTAAAGAAACAGAGAGAGCATAAAGGATGAGTGAACAATCGAGGCTACATCTGTATCAACCGGCTGGCCCCGTCAACAGGATCAATTATTCTTTACTTTCCCGGGCTTGAGAGAGTGTGAGTCTGTGTGTGTGTACCCAATCTCCTGCAGTACTCCGGAGGTGGTGCACTGAGACAGGTGACTCCACCGCTGTGACCTCCCAAATTGCGCTGCTCCGTTGCCGTGGGAACATGCCACACTTTAACTGTTGTATCTCGACTTAAATCGGTAGAAACAGTAGGTGAAAAACGATGAAAAGAAGAGAGAGAGAGGCGTTAACAGAAACGTCAGCAATTTCACAGCCAGTTAGTGTCATTAACTGTTTACTTTTCAGTTACGGTACCTGCCAGAAATCACAAGATTGTCGACAGCGACCGCGCAGGTGATGATGTCACTATGACCCTCCAGAGATCGGAGACGAAACTTGGCCTTTTCCCAAGTTTGTTTGCGAGATTTAAACTCGGCATCTGCAACGTACGAAGACAAACAAACGCTTTCATATAAACCGAGGTCATTTTTTGATCTCTCCCGTGAATGCTGATAAACTAACCATCTGTTATATCATCGCATGAGACAGCCATAAGGCAGAACTTCCTGTGAAAGACAAGCAAGCTTGTAATCAACATCTGTGCGAGTAACTGTAATTGTGTGTGTGATTAGTGCTCTAATTTGACCTTCTTGTTCTTCTACACTGGGGCTGACGGGGAGATGCGTTTCTCCTCTGCCATCTGTCTGGCTTCCGTGGCTTCTTTCAGTCTCTCGTCTCTCCTCTCGCGCAATCTTCAGCGCAGGACGGGCGACAACAAGTTGCTCTGTGACCTCCTCACTATCATGAAAAATAAACAAAAATATCACTATGAATTATTCTCACGCCTGGCCATAGGTGTTAAACACACACCGTACCTTTGTTGTAACAAGTATATTATTAAATAACAATGTGCGAGACAGAAAGCCCGGCTGTGGGAGTTCATGGATAGACTTTTAAAAGAAATATGATGAATCAATACTGCCTAGACGCCAGAGAGCGGAGGACTAGCCACAGGCAGAGGTCTATAGTTTAATCTCAGACGCCCCAACCGTCTCGCTCTCTTTTCTTCCCTACCTAGTCGCTCATTCTTACACTTGTCTTTTCATTTTATCCTCCTCCTTTCCCACAATCCCTTGAGTTTGCTGGGGGCCAGAATGCTGCAGCAGAAGCTCAGCCAATCTGGAGCGAAGCTCCGCCTTCTTTGAGACCTAAGAAGAGTGATAAGATGTGTGATAATCAGAAAAGACAAAATCTAAATTATGTTTTAGCCGAATACATTAGTTAGCCTTAAAAGTAGCTGTTTCTATTCAGTAAGTCATTCCCGAGTGATCTTTTTATGTGTGATGGTCCTCATGTGAACTGAACGTACTGCATTGTTCTGAGTGCAGTAGGAACGCAAATATTTCATGTGAGTGAAGAAGAGCATGATAATTCTGTACCTTTATTTTTTCCTCGGGAGTTAGGGAAATTTTGATCTCCAAGTTTTCAATTTGCCTTAACTTCTTTTGGAGTTTCCTCACCTCCCCCATCTGACTTCAGTGTAAACACAAACTCAGTGCCGATGTGATTCAAACTGCAAGGCTTCTTCGTCTAGTCACTAAGCTCTTTGTTAGACGTGCATGCTTTCATCGATGCTTTTATATTAACTGAATCCACGGCTGGTACTTTAGAGAAGGGCTAACGGATTTGTTGTTGTACTCCAGACTACACTCGCGGATACTTTATGTAGACGTGTACGCAAACCTCATCAGCCGGAAACCAACGGCTGTAAGAAGTGACCTCATCGAATAAAAACATGGTTGAATCTCTCTGGCGACATCGCGTGGATTTAGGAGAACGCTTTGCGTTTGTCTTCTTTTATTTGCGTGCTCCTAGAATAGACATGATTATTAATGACATCTATTATCTCTGAGAAGCGACAGGAACTCGTGTAATTAAGAGATTTAAACACTACCAATCAAAAGTTTTTGAACAGTAAGATGTTTAATGTTTTTTTAAAGAATTCTCTTCTGCTCACCAAGCCTGCATACAGCATGTATCTGATCCAAAATACAGCAAAAGCAGTAATATTGTGACATATTTTTACTATTTAAAATAACTGCTTTCTATTTTAACATCTTTTTTAAAGTGTAATTTTTTCCTGTGATCAAAGCTACATTTTCAGCATCATACTCCAGTTTTCAGTGTCACATGGTCCTTTAGAAATCATTCTAATATGATGATTTGCGGTTTAAGAAACATTTTTTTTTTATTATTATCAACATTTAAAACAGTTGAGTACATTTTTTCAGGATGATTCGATGAATAGAAAGATCCAAAGATCAGCATTTATCTGAAATAAAAACAAATTCTAGATATTAATAATTTTATTTAGCAAGGATGTTTTAAATTGCTCAGAAGTGATGATAAAGACATTTATAGTGTTACAAAAGATTCTATTTCAGATAAATGCTGTTCGTCTGAACTTTCTATCCATCAAAGAAACCTAAAAAAAATTCTCATAAAATTCTAAATAATAATAAATAATCAAAATAATCAAAAATTCTAATAATAATAATAATAATAATAATAATAATAATAATAATAATAATAATAATACATGTTTTTGAGCAGCAAATCGGAATATTAAAATGATTTCGGAAGGATCATGTGACAGGAGTATTGATGCTGAAAAGGTTCTTTGAAATGTAAAAATACTTCAAAATGTTACTGTTTTTGCTGTACCTTGGATCAAATAAATGCAGGCTTGGTGAGCAGAATTGACTTCTAAAAAAAATTGAATTTGAATTGTAGTGTATTTATTTTTGTACCAAAAAAATGTCCAAAGAGATTTGAAGAATTGAGGATGAACTTAATTTTTATTGAACTAAAAATACATAAAAATGGTTCAGTCAGTTCTCACATTTTACAAACAGTGTAATACAAATAGAAATGCAACTAAAGTATCACATAACATACATCTTGAAAAAGTATAATTTGTCATAATAATAAACAATAAAAATATCCAAATGAAAGGAAAAAGGTGTATACATGTAGGTCTAAATTGAAATTAAAAAGCAAAATTTAATACATTGCAATGTCCATAGTACCAATATCTTTACAACAAAATATCTGAGGATTTGACATTATGAAATAGAAATTCCATTTCGAAATTTACATGACAATTTCCATGGCATTTTCTTATTACATTTTCATACAATTTTAAAATTCCCTGATACACATTTCACATTTCATCGAGACAGGTGGAAAAAACCTTATGTCTACATGAAATCACATGCCTGAAACTGCAAATGTGTTTGTACAACACAGCTGTTGTTCTTGGAAATACCCGTAGAGATAATTTGAACATTGTTGTGTAGATATATATCATTAAATCTGAAAACATACATATAAGTGAAAATAGATACCTTTAAATGACATCTAAAGGACTAGAAAAACGAAACTAAAATCTGTACCTTGGGCATTTTCTCAACATAATTTCGCCAACAATAAATTCAAGATCGAATTTTTAGTTTCCATAAGATAAAATAATGTGTTTTAGTTTAAAAAATATAGTTAACATGCTAAAACTATTTTCACGGACATCTTTGACCTTACTGGGCGGAAATGACGTCAGGACGCACGGCCAGCGTTCGCGCCGCTCGGGAGGAAGTGCTGTGCAGACAGTTCGGCCAACTCCGTAAGAAAAGAAAAAAAATAGAAAAAACACAAGGGAGGAAAAAAAAACTCATTGAAATTCTTCAATCGGGTGGGTTCGGAAAGACTCCGCAAACTACCCCGATCGGAGGAAATCCCCGGCGGGCGAAACAAAAGTCTTGTGAGCTGGTAATCAGTCTTTATTTTTCACTTTGAAGCTTGTTTTCGGCTGTTGATGTTAGCCGCTGGCGCTGCTGTCGCCCGATCGCCGACACTCATGTGCCGGAAGTCTGCGTAAAACCGCCTCGGTCCCAACGTCGACGTTTTTTTCCCACTTGTTCTGTTTTTTTCTATCGTTTTTCGCCTTTCCTTTTTTATTTTAGCAGGCAGTAGTGTGAATGCGCGGGTCACGTCATGCTGTGGGCTGCTGGTCCGCCTTCGTTATCGTTCAGTAGATTCGCCGCAGCCTGTCAATAATATTCACATATTTAGATGCGATGGCTTATTTGTAAATAAATATTTGAATATTTTACATTGTAATCAAAAAACACGATTTTACATCACATCGTTTTTAATAAAGAACAAAGCAAATCACATTCTGTTCTCTGCAACAAAATGATAAATTGCACCCAGATAAACGCAAAAGCTACTATGAACCCGCCATCTGTAACAATGTAACCTGAACACAGAGACTCACGAGTGATGTTGGTTCAGTGAAATGAAGGGTATTACAGTCACGTATGAGGAGTTTATAACGACTAGCTTATAAGAAATGCGTGATTTATTTGTTGCGGTGTTGATCCTGAATAGATATATGATAGACACCAGCTCTTCCTGGATAAAATGTTACGTTGTCCAATTCCATATGCAATTGTATTATTAAAAGTGTTTTATCATTGTCATTGTTTTCTTTCTGAATCTTTAGTCAAATCATATCCCACACAGGTCCTTTTTTATATTTCAACGTATAACGTCTATTTCTGTCCATATCCTTAACTTCTCACTTTAAAAGGTCAAAGGTTATAGCGTATACACAGTTTTTGCTTATCAAAATGTTTACTTTCTTGTGTCAGGGGTGATGGAGGATTCCCATTTCAATTCTTCATATTTCTGGTCCCCTGTACAGGGACAGGTAAGTACACCGATATATACATTTCAACTTTCTACATTTAAATTTTATGGCTGGCCTGTGATGGCATTAATATAGTACAAACTTAATGTATTTGTATGCTTTCTATTGTATTTTACAACAAGACTACCGTTCAGAAGTCTGGATTCAGTAAGATTTAAAAAAAAAAAAACATTCATAAGTTTGGGCTCAGTAAGATTTTTAATATTTTCTTTAAAGAAGTTTCTCATACTCATCAAGGCTGCTTTTATTTGATCAAAGATACAGAAAAAATGTAATTTTGTGAAATATTGTTGCAATTTAAAATAATGGTTTTCTATGTATTTTAAAATATAATTTATTCCTGTGAAGCAAAGCTGAATTTTCAGCATCATTACTCTAGTTTTCTACGTCATATGATTTTTCACAAATCATTCTAATATGCTGATTAATAATTAATGTTGGAAACAGATGTGCTGGTTAATATTTTGTTGAGACGTGGTACTTTTTTCAGGATTCATTGATTAATAGAAAGTTAAGAAGAGTGTTTATTCAAAATAGAAATTTTGTACTATAATATACACTGCTTTTCAAAAGTTTGAGGTCAGAAAATGTTTTCTTTTTTTTTAAGAAGTTAAAACTTTTATTCATCAAGGATGTGTTAAATGCATAAGAACTGATAGTAAAGACTTGTACTGTTAGAAAAGATTTCTATTTTGAATAAATGCTGTTTTTTTAAAAAAAAAGAATCCAAGAAAAAGTTTCACAGGTTCCAATAAAATATTAAGCATATTAGAATGATTTCTGAACACTGAAGACTGGAGTAATGTCTTCAGCGCCGCGTCACGGAAATAAATTATGTTTTAAGGTATGTTAAAACAGGAAACGAATATTATAAATGCCAATAATATTTCACAGTATTACTGCTGCTTCTGTATTTTTGATCAAATAAATACAGCCTTGATGAGCATAAGAGACATAAAAAATCTTACTGATGCCAAACTTTTGAACAGCAGTGTATATTATTTTATTCAGCAAGGATGTGTGTGTGACAGCAATTGATCAAAACTGACAGTAAAAATGTTTGCATTGTTACAAAAAAAAAACACTGTTCTTTTGAAATTTCTATTTATCAAAGAATTCTGAAAACAAATATATCACAATGTAATATCATTTTCATAAAAATGTTCAATTTCATACATTTTGAAGCAGCACAACTGTTTGCAGTATTGATAATAAAAAGAAATGTTTCTTGAGCACTAAATCAGCATATTAGAATGATTTACTGTTTTTTTTAAACCCAATTTAATGTTTTTGCCTTTTAGATTGAAAATGCTGTATTCCTCAATAAGGTAAAAGAGCAGCTTGGTCAAGACAAAGGCCCCGCCTACTCGCATGGCCCCGCCCATTATCCCACCACAGCAGTGGTGGCGGTTGCTGGGGGACCAATGGACTCAACGACAGCAAGGACACTAAAACAGGAGCATGCACAACCATCTCAATCTTCACACAGTATCACAGTGTTGCCGGTACCGCCTACTGGCATCATGACTGCAGGTACCATATGTGTGTTTATTCTAAATTGCTAATGATTACAGGGGTTTCTCTGGTTAGTTAATTTGCACTTTCTTTCACGTTCATAAGTTTTCCATCACTGCCTCACTCTTTCTAGCGGGTTTGGTCACTCTGGTGTCTCCAGTGTCATCTGCTCAGTCCCTTATTCCTGGACATCCATCCACCACCATGATAACAGTTCAAACTGGTAATGCACCTTATTTCACATAAACATTGACATGCACACTGCCAAAATATTGCTATTTAAATGCTATTTAGCATTTCCTTCTTCACATTTTGATTGTACAATCAATTATGCTAAATGTGTTTACAAGAAGGAGCAGCCCATGACCTCCATCTTTTGTCCAGGCACAACCCACTCTGACATCTTTTTTTTTTTTTTCCCCTCAGTATTATGTCCCGATATTTACAGTAATTGTGTTTTAGTTTTTTGCTTGTCCATGTCTGGTCAGTTTTTTTTTTTTTTCTTTCCTACCCCGCTTTTCAGGTGACCTTCATGGGTCCCCGCTCAAAGTGAGCTCACAAACATCTCTGTCTGCGTTGCTTGGCATTATTACACGCTAATTTTGAGTGTACATTATGCCTGCGACAGGAACGGATACACTTTATTGTCTCATCAGTCTTGGCTCATATAATTAAAGGCTTTTACTCTTGCATGACTCCACCAGACAAGAAAAATGACTCCATGCCCTGCTCACCGGTTATCATCCCGTTACCATCTAAACGAGGCAGAAAGAAGAAAGACACACTCCCATTGGTTGGCTCACCTACTGGGACAGATCCCTTGATTTTGGGTCTTTCAGGACAGGTATGACAACCATATATACAGAGAAATCCTTATTGAAATTGTCAGCTGCACTACTGTTCAAAATTTTGGGATAAGAATTTATGTATGTCTGTTAAGCTCCCTACGACTACAGTTTTAATATATGCACCTTATTCTTTAACAAGGAAGTAAGCATATGGACGAGACTTATTGTTCATTAGCCGCTGTAGGGAAATAATGAGAAGAATAACATTGTGGAGTAAACAGTAAAACTGTTTGCACTACAAACCAGTGTGTTCATAATTAATACTTTTAAAGTAATATGGTAAGACACACCAATTTGCGATTTTAAGCAGCAAAACAAGCTGCCGTAAAGCTAACTGCACTATGGTATTGTTGCAGAAATGTGGAATATTCATACTGAATTTTATCATATTATTGATGTAGACATGTATTACATGTATTAAGCTATAGCGTTTGTGCATTTATTCTAAATATATTTAGACTGCTGTTTTTCATACAAATACACTACCAGTCAAAAGTTTTTGAACAGTTAGATTTGTAATGATTTTAGAGAAGCCTCTTATGCTCACTAAGCCTGCATTAATTTGATCCAAAGTACAGCAAAAACAGTAAAATTGTGAAATATTTTTACTGTTTAAAATAACTGTTTTCTATTTGAATATATTTTAAAATGTAATTTATTCCTGTGAATTCAAAGCTGAATTTTTAGCATCATTACTCCGGCCACATGATCCTTCAGAGATCATTCTAATATTCTGATTTGCTGCTCAAAAAATTTATTATTATTATGTAAAAAAGATTTTTTTCAGGTTTCTTTGAATAGAAAGTTCAGAAGAACAGCATTTATCTGACATAGAAATATTTTGTTACATTATAAATGTCTTTATCATCACTTTCGATCAATTAAAAGCATCCTCGCTAAATAAAAGTATTAATTTCTATCATTTCTTACAAAAGCTTTTTATTTCAGATAAATGCTGATCTTTGGATCTTTCTATTGTTTTAAATCTTGATGATAATAACAAAAATAAATGTTTCTTGAACAGCAAATCAACATATTTTGATGATTTCTAAAGGACCATGTGACACTAAAGACTGGAGTAATGATGCTGAAAATTCAGCTTTGATCACAGAAATAAAACACATCTTAAAGTGTATTCAAATAGAAAGCAGTTATTTTTAATAGTAAAAATAGTTTACAATATTACTGCATTTGCTGTATTTTGGATCAAATAAATGCAGGCTTGGTGAGCAGAAGAGAAATCTTTAAAAACATTAAAAATCTTACTGTTCAACTTTTGACTGGTAGTGTACCTAAAAACCATAGAATTACACGTTTACCATGGTATTGAGGTGATGTGTGGTTTTAACTGTGGTTATCCTGATCTAAAAGTACGCTACTGTGAAAAACCAATGGTTAATTTTAATAAAATAAAATAA
This sequence comes from Labeo calbasu, assembly GCA_019740295.1. Lineage (NCBI taxonomy): Eukaryota > Metazoa > Chordata > Actinopteri > Cypriniformes > Cyprinidae > Labeo > Labeo calbasu. The sequence continues at coordinate 28,790 of JAHKKF010536000.1, forward strand.
ATTAAAATAAAAAAAAACAACTTAAAATTTCACCATGTAAAAATGAGAATTTACACCTGTATCCTCACTCAAGATACTGCTGCTGTCAGTTTAAGCTACTGTCAAATGTGCATTTCTAAGAGACAAAAAAATGCAAAATTAATATTACAGCCTGCACTGCAAACTGTGCTGAAGATACGCGTCATCAAAGTCAGGCAACACAAACCTGTTTCGTGATGAAACCTGTTTCAACCTGTTTCACTCATGAGAACAACCAGAAACTGAGTTCATTTTTCTATTAGGCTAATTTTTTTTTTTTGTTTGGAAAAAAAAGACTGGAAATGTGTACAGAATTCATGTTCTGATGATAAAAGAGTAGTTTAAAACCACAATTAACAGTCTGGCATCTACAACTTTCACTTAGGAGCAAAAATCTGCCTTTAAACTTGAAAGAAAGATTTGACAATTCTGTCAACCATTTAAACTAAATATTTTATCGTGATATTTTGTAACATTATAAATGTCACATATGACCATTTTAATGCATCCTAGTTTACTAAAAGTATGAATAAAAAATGTTAATAATAATTTTAGGATTTAAGTAACGTTTTTTTTGCTGATTTTCTTTTCTCTGCAGCATCATTCTGCCAACCCTTACAGTCTGTCTCCAGAAGATGGGCATGCTGGGAAAGAGGGTGGAAAAACATACAGGTAGGGCTTTTCATAAGGACGTTGGCTCAGCATGCACTCAGTGTGTGTTTCTTACGAACTGTTAGAAGAGGCAAAGACAGAGGCAGGGATTCCTAAGCCACTTCATTTTCATTCTGCAGCCATGCATGGCCCTCCCGGCCGACACTCACACACACTCACACACACACTTCTGGCTTCAAGGCTTCACAGTGAGCGTATCTGCGTGTTTATCTGCTGTGCTTCAGTAGAAAGTGTGTGTGTTATCCTTTTCAGCAGCATGTGCAGCCTCAGCTACACACAACTACACACACACACACTCCTGTCGCCCTTTTTGTTGCTCATTCATTGCCCATCTGCACTTGCGTTTCTGGCCTCTCCCTCTCGTCTTTCTTTTCTAGAGCGAGTCTACGATTTCCTTCTGGATCGTTCTCTACTGACCTCCTCGTCTCTCACCCTCCCGCTTGTGTTGTCTCTATCTTGCCTGTTTGTCGCGTTTCATGTTTCTCCTTTCACTATTGACGGACCAGGCTTGTAACTTTCCTTTTCTCTTTGTCCCGTTTTCATTTGTACTTTGTCTTCTCCCATGTTTTCCTTTTCTCTCATCCCTCTGTCCTCCCCTCGGTGTGTGTGTGTGTATATGTGTGTGTGTGTGTGTTTTTCTGTCTGTAGGTGCCGGATGTGTGGTTTGACGTTCTGCAATAAATCAGACATGCAGCTGCACTCCAAGTCGCACACGGAGGTGAAAGCTCACCAGTGTCCGCACTGCTCCAAATCCTTCGCTAACACCAGCTACCTGGCCCAGCACATCCGCATCCACAGCGGTGCCAAGCCCTACACCTGCTCCTACTGCCAGAAGGCTTTCAGACAGCTCAGTCACTTACAGCAGCACACACGGTACTCAGCACCGCACCTCAGGAGTGTGTGTGTTTGTGTGTGGGTGTCTGTGGCAAAGCAGGCGGGTGTTGGAGAGTGTGTGTGATGGACCTTAATGTAAACTTCCTCACAATACGATACACTTTGAAAAACGTATGATATCGTAATTCAAACTGGAGCAAACACGTTAAAAAAGAGAATCAGGTGCTTCAGGTGGTCACTTTTGACCAATTTTGTGCAGCGTATCGATGCAGCAGTATTATAATTCCGGCCGATCCTCATAAGATATTCATTTTCATATGTGACCCTGGACCACAACACCAGACATAAGGGTCAATTTGTTTAAATTGAGATTTATACATCACCTGAAAGCTGAGTACATAAGATTTTCATTGATGTGTGGTTTGTTAGGATAGGACAATGTTTGGCCGAGATACAACTATTTGAAAATCTAGAATCTGAGGGTGCAAAAAATCTAAATATTTAGTAAATCTCCTTTAAAGTTGTCCAAATAAAGTTCTTAGCAATGCATATTACTAATCATAAGTTAAGTTTTGATATTTTTATGGTAGAAAATTTACAAAATATCTTCATGGGACATGATCTTTCCATAATATCCTAATGATTTTTTGCATAAATAAAAAGTTGATAATTTTGACCCACACAATGTATTTTTGGCTATTGCTACAAATATACCCACATGATTTATGACTGGTTTCGTGGTCCAGGTCACATATATAACCAATAAATGGCTGATATTACCATTTAATACCTTTAAAAAATCAGTAGGTATAAATGCTTCACATACTTACATTGTAAGTATCACAATATTATAATGTACAATATAATTTTTTCCACAATTTTATAATGATGGGTGTTTGTATATCCAATATTATAGTAATGGATATTTGTTTGGAGATATGAGATTTTGTTTTGAGATATGCTAAGCTTCTTTTTTTTAATATTGATGCAGCAATATTAAAATTCTAGATAAGATGATAATTACCCATAAATAGCCAATATTAGAGTTCAATACCTTAAAAACAAACAAACAAACAAAAAACTTCACATATTTAGGGATCGTAACATTATAATTGAGATTTAAGATTGGCTAAAAAAGATATTTTGAATATTTTATGAAATATAAAGGCTACTGCATAATATCGTAATTGCTGTTTAAACCGCATGCGATTTGACATTATCGAGTATATCACAAAAACGGAAACAAAAACAAACTCAGAGAGTGCACACATACACTATTAGATGTGGGTTAGACTGCTTCACGAGCACATTTAGAGTTCACGCTTACGTTTAGAATTTCCCCAAAATTCAAGATAAGGGGGCAGAAGTGAGTATAAGGTTTTTTTTAATGAATCTTTGCAGTCACTAATAACGTGCTAGTTAGCAAGTTTAACGGCTAAATGTGGCTAAAGTACACAGAGCACGACTCGTCACTTCACAGAAGAGAGGGGCGGGGTGAGAAGAGCTCAATTGCATTTAAAGGAACATGCAACAGAATGGGCTGATTTCTGCAGAGCTGATTTTGACATGGTAAAAAGAATCATATCAACTCGTGGAAAATGGGCATCCGATGACCCCTTTAGTATTTAGTAACTTATACTTTAGACACAACAGTTTTGGTTTTGCCGCATTTCGACAACAGAAATAGTTCCAAACAAAGCCACAACAAAACTGTTTTGCATCTCTGATCAACACACGACAATGTTTCCTTACTGAATCAATCAGCCATTAGAACGAATCAGTTGAATGAGTGACTCAATGACTCACTCATGCAGTGATTTGCCACCAACTACTGGCATTTTTTGCTAGTACATTTTCCCCAAATCATTTCAAATATCAGTATTCAGATTTGTTTTTAACATCAAAGCATTATTTGTAACTGCAGGTTAACTGCGTTCATGTCCTGTGTGAGTGTATCTAAATTCCACTTCAGATGCAGATTTTATTCCACCTCTGCAATGCAAAAACAAATTTTGATTGATATCATTTGATTGGTAACAGCTCAAAAGTAACTTACTATTTGAATTTATTGATTAAATTTAAGAATTTGACACACAAGATGATGCATACATTTAATTAGGTTACAAAATAATTGGTCTTTAAGGGTAAAAATGTCCATAAAAGGTAAAAAAATCAATTTTGACATTGGAAAAGTTCATTTCTGTTACTCCTGCAAATGAACCACCACGCAGAATATGAAGAATATCAAAAGCTTTGGGAGTCAGCTGACCGTAGCAGTCCTAAACCTGTCAAAGTACCAGCAAAATAACACAGCCAACAAAATATTGTCTACTTTTCATTATCGACAAAATTCCAGAAAATATTGAGATTTTTGTCATTATTGCACACCCCTATATTGGAGCATTGTAGGCCACGAGTGAAAAAATATATTGAACAAAATTTTTTTAGGGCTGTCAAAGTTAACATGTTAATTTAAATGACTATATGTTTAACACATTGATTTTGAATATTGTGAGAAGTGCTTGATAAGTCTTGAAAATGTTTCTCTCCAGCATTATTTTCATAAATGCATAATGTTAGTTTCAGAGAGATTATTTAATTTTTTTCTCATTTCCAAGCAGTAGCTGACTGTATTTTCAGCCCACTTACTTTATGAATTACCCACAAAAAGCCTGTGTGGGTAAAGTGCTTCTTGTGACCTCCTCATTTTCAAGCAGTTTTCGCACGCAAACACGTGTTCTGGGCGTCCGCCCTCCGAGACATTCTGCGGTCACGTTGGAAAGGTTGACGACAGGGCCTCATCCTCTGCCTTTTGTTGCTATAGCAACATACTCTGATAATAGTTTGCTTACATGTAAGTTTATGTGCAGTGGACTGTGTAATTATATACCGCAGTCTTTATAATGGCGAAGCTGATGTCACCATGTGTAGTGGGCAGATCACTTATGTACTGGAGGGAAAATTGTTAGAAGAAACTAAAGCTTGTCAGGAAAAGTTCTCAGGTTTCAAAGAATGAAAGAAATATCATTTTATGTTTTTTATTTTCTATATTTCCCTTTCATTGCTTTCTCTATTTGTTTAATTTATTTCTCCTCTTTCACACTTTTTATTACTGCAGACTACTTAAACTTTTACACCCCGCTGTGGAGTTTTATACACACACACACACATACACGCACACACTGACTGAAGAATTGAACTGAAATTGCAGCTGTCAGTAAAGACCTGGCTCTCTTTGACTCTACATTATCGTCCCATAACTGTGTAGAAGTTTTATGAGGTTCTGCCCCGCTCGGAAATAGAGGTCACGTAAAGGTTTCATCCACTCCTGATCACACTTGGACGTAGGATTGGGCTCTGCTGGCCATGGAGTTCCTGTGAGGATTTAGTGCAAATGTTTTTTGAGAAATGGATCTGCCCTTTCACTGACCTCATTCAAACACCTACCACACCACTTCCAAATGTCTTTGAAATACACAGCGCACTTTTGACAGTTGTTGGCGTTGGTGATAGGGACCACCTAAGAAAGGTCAGCCGAGCGAGTGTAGAAATGAAGAATATTGTCATGTCAAATATTTGTGTAGCGTGTGTAAATTATTGGATGAGCCCCTGGGTAAGCATGTTGGTCTTTCTTTCTTTGCAGAAACCACACAGAAACCAAACCTCATAAGTGTCCTCATTGCTCGAAATCATTTGCCAACACAAGCTACCTTGCTCAGCATGTACGAATACACACAGGAGTTAAACCTTACACCTGTAACTACTGCCAGAAGACCTTCAGACAGCTCAGTCACTTACAGCAACACCACAGGTACCACACAGACGTGCTTTCTTATTATACCTGCATTATTATTCATATAGACTTTAATTAATTTCCTACCTCTTGACTTACATGTTTTGTGCCTGTTCAGGATCCACACAGGAGACAGGCCATACAAATGTTCACATCCTGGCTGTGAGAAGTCTTTCACTCAGCTCTCTAACCTACAGGTAATGTATTCTGTTTCTTTATTAAATCAATTTTACGTGTTACTTTTATTTAGAATATGAATTCTTAGTTTTCCTTAAAGGGATAGTTCACCCAAAAATGAAAATTCTGCCATTAATTACTCACCCTGATGTCGTTGCAAAAGTTCAGAACATAAATTAAGATATTTTTGATGAAATTCAGGAGCTTTCTGACCCTGCGTATAAAGCAACACAACTACCAAGTTTCCAGAAAGGTAGTAAGGACATCATTAAAATAGTCCATGTGACCTCAATGGTTTAACCATAATTTTATGAAGTTGCGAGGATGCTTTTGTGTAGGGTGACCACCTGTCCTGCTTTGCATTGTACCGCACAGTCGCGTCGCGTATTGAGAAAATGTCCTGCATTTTAATCAGTCTGTTGGTTTTCAATTATCATATTAAGAAAACGTCCATACATTCTTTTGGCCCACACAAAGGATTTGCGGACCTCATCAAGTGATCTAGTACTACCGACAGAAATGGTCGAGCGCACACAGAAAAACACGATATTCTCCATTCATTTTAGGCAAATTAAAAAATCGAGGCAGCTTTCAGACACGACTTTCTTCTTATTGTAATAGTTCATTTGATGCGGTTTCTATGGTGTTTTAATGACAAATGTCTAGAGCGTATTATTGTAATGCGGGAGCGCATCAAAATGCGCAAGCACAAATCTCTTCTCTCGCAGGTGGATTCTCCTAACTCGCAATAAAAAAAAGGTGCGCTTTCTCTTGCTTTCATGTGCGCGCTCAGAAACATAAATCAGCGCATGTGACAACGGATGTAATCAGTATTTACATAGCATAGCAATAGAAAATGTATCTATCTCACATGTGCCCCGCATAGTCCCGCAACAGACATGCTGCCAGGTGGTCACCCTACTTTTGTGTGCAAAGAAAACAAAATTTTGCAAGCGTCGTGGAACTCTCGTGAATGTGCATCGAAACAAAGAGGAAGAGAAGTAATTGCTGAATAAAGTCATTTATTTTTGTTTACTTGTCACATGGACTGCCTTTCTTTGCCTTGAACGTTTCAGTTACATTGCTGTCTATGCAGGGTCAGAAAGCTCTCAGATTTCATCAAAAATATCTGAATTTGTGTTCTGAACATGAACAAAGATCTTATGGTTTTGGAACGATATGAGGGCGAGTAATTAATGGCAGAATTTTCATTTTTGGGTTAACTGTCCCTTTAAGGACCGTGTGCAGTTCAAATAAATTTAGAATGCCTTTTTTTTTTTTTTTTTTTTTTTCCAATTCAGTTGGAATTTGAATTTAATTTTAACTTTTGGGGTGCAGAATTGCAGTTTCAGTTTGTATACAAGAAAGCAAAATTCAAATAATGTAATTGAAATGTACAGGAATTCATATAACTGCATTTTTCAACTGGAAAAGCCTAGCTCTTTTTTCTAGACAGTTTTTGTTTTTTTTCAAACTTTGAAATATATATTTTTTTAATAATGTTTTTTACAAGTTCTAAATTAAAAAAAAGTATATATTTATATATTTTAGGTTTTAGATATGCATCATAATTCCAAAGTAAATCCATATTAATTATGTTTTAAATGTCTGTTTCAAATAAATACTGTGCTGTTGAGCTTTCTATTAATTAAAGAATCCTGGGGGGAAAAATGTGTCATGGTTTACAAAAATAGGCAGCACAACTGTTTTTAACATTAATATTTAATATGTAAAGTTTCTGGAGCACCAAAGGATCATGTGTCTCTAAAGACTTGAAGTAATAGCTGCTAAAAATACGGCTCTGCCATAACAGGAATAAATTATATTTTAAAATAAATTAAAATGGTTATTTTAAATGAAAATGATATTTCACAATATTACTGTTTTTTTTTTGTTTTTGTTTTTTTTACTGTTTGTTTGTTTCAAAAAGTTGGAGCCTTGGTGATCATAAGAGACTTCTTTCAAAAACATCTTTCTGACCCCAAACTTCTAAGGGTGTGTTCATACTTGTAGTTTGGTTTATTTGATTTTTTGGCATTTGGTCCTGGTCCGTTTAGCGTTCACACCTAAAGAACCTAAAGATACTGAACCTAAAGGCATAGTAATATGTTGTGAATGACGTTTATTTCCTGACAGAACTTGCCAAAAACTCCAAACAAAAGGAAAAGGTGCGTTTGACTTAAAGGAGAAGTCCACTTCCAGAACAACTATTAACAGATAATGTACTCACCCCTTGTCATCCAAGATGTTCATGCCTTTCTTCCTTTAACCATAAAAAAATAATGTTTTTTGAGGGAAACATTTCACGATTTTACTCCATATAATAGACTGCTATGGTGCCCTGATTTTGAACTTCCAAAATGCAGTTTAAATGCAGCTTCAGACGATCCCAAATGCGGTTGTAAACAATCCCAGCTGAGGAAGAAGGGTTATTTCATAAAAATAATACAATTTATATACTTCTTAATGTCAAACGCTCGTCTTGTTTTTTTTTTTTATGAAAATAACCGATCGTTTCGCTAGATAAGACCCTTCTTCCTCGGCTGGGATCGTTTACAACTGCATTTGGGATCGTTTGAAGCCACATTTAAACTGCATTTTGGAAGTTCAAAATCGGGGCACCATTGCAGTCCATTATATGGAGAAAAATCGTGAAATGTTTCCCTCAAAAAACATAATTTCTTTATGGCTGAAGAAAGAAAGGTATGAACATCTTGGATGACAAGGGGGTAAGTACATTATCTGTAAATTTTTGTTCTGGAAGTGGACTTCTCCTTTAAAGCGGCGTTGCTGGTAATATGACATCAAAGTACCCATTCACTGATCGGTCTGCTCATTGCCGCTTTAAGACGAACACGCAATGCCGCCTGCTGGACTAAGCGCGCTCATTGTTGCGTGTATATGATTTTATTTTCACCACCTGTGAACTCACAAAGAGCTCGTAAAAAGCAGTTTACCGCCTCATTGCTCCACATTTGCTCTGTGCTCATTTTGTTTTGGATACACGCTTGTTCCCTTCGTGAAGTCATGTCGCACAGCGTCGCATCTAGTCATTACTTCGTGTTTTTGGTTCATTTAGAAGTATTTGGTCCATGTTGCGTTCATATTTCATTCGAAGCGCAACCAAGTTCGTCCGAGATGAGTCTCGGTCCGCTTGTTTTGGTGTGCAGCAGGGTTCGAATGGCAGCGTTCACGCTTGCTCAAATGAACCACACTAACAGAGCAATTGCACCAGGGTTCATTTTAATCAAACCAAACATGACAAGTGTGAACACACCCAGATAGATAGATATATAGAGAGAGAGAGTTATATTGTACACCTTCAAAACAATTTTAAAAAAGAGCACTGAAAAGTCATGAGCTGTTTTATGATGTTTTTACTGTGCTATTTGACAACCCTTGCTCCTCATCTATTTTTATTGTATGGATTGATTTTGACAGTTTTGTAACAACATGGTGTGAGTAAATAATGATTTTTTTGGTGGGGTGAACTGTCAGTTTAATGTTTCTGTCAATCACAGTCTCATCGGCGTCAGCACAACAAGGACAAACCGTATAAGTGTCTCCACTGTAACCGTGGTTATGTAGACGCAGCCAGCCTGGAGGTTCATCTGTCCACTCACACAGTCAAGCACGACAAGCTCTACTCCTGTGGTTTATGCAACCGCACATATACCTCGGTAAAAACCTCAGCACGCCATAATGAGCAGCATTCCCAATTCATTTTCAGAATGATCCTAATGTCTATCTCTCTCTCTCACTGTTTGTAGGAAACATATCTGATGAAGCACATGCGAAAACACGCTCCAGATATGCTTCCGTCTCCACCCGGATCTAACCAACAAAGTCACAGCCCCGGTCACGCAGGAGGAAGCAGCTCGGATGGAGACGCACAAAGCCAAGCCGAGAGGAGACATGCCTTTATCCAGCCGGTCGGTGTGCCGTGCATATTCGACCTGAACCAGTACAAACCAATACCTTCTGCAGAAGTGCAGTATAAAACTGTCAGCGTGTCTGACATCTCCCCTCACAAAGACCTCTGCATCACTGTGGAGGCGTCCGCCATACAGGTGGAACATCTAAACTCCTGAGGAATCCCATGGAGAGAGAAAACTTCGGAGGTTAGAAAAAACTTTTGCAATTGACGAAATCCACACAGAGCTGTGGATACAGAATGACTTTTCTTACTCTATATTGTTTTATTTGTATGAAGGAGCAAGTGGATTTAAATGGACAAAAGTGAAGAAAACAGACTTTTGTAAATTTTTTTTTTTTTCTTTTCCTTTTTTTAAACATATTGCTGTAATCCTGATCTTCCTCCCAAAAGCTTCCTTGAAGACTGTTGCTGTTTCAATGGGTACCCAGTGCATATCTCAAGTCTTTTCATGAAATTTCTGGTTTATCTGGTTTGTATGATTGTGCGCGTCTGTAGTTGTTGGTACGATCACTGCACTGTCAACATTAATATTGTTACTGTCAATAATAATGGAAATATTGTGTCTTGCACAGAATGTATGGGAATTGTTGGTCTGTTTTTGTTTTTAAAAAGGGAAATTTGTTCGCGGTCACATAAGTAAAACAAAAGTACATATGGTTATCAGATGTATTGTGTGTGTGAATGAGTAAAGGATGACAGTGCATAGGACAAAAAGATGTATCAACTAATGTTCATGGAAAATGTTGTTTTTCTTGGAAAAATTATCCTGCTTAGTATTTACATTTGCAGATAACATGTAATATTCCATTATTACATAAATAGAATATGTGATATTCTATTGTAACTACTGTTATACTGTCAAAATAACTGTTAACATGCAGCAACCTCTAGGCATTAACAAAATCAGATTAGTGTGCATTAACCCTTTAAAACAAGATATTAAAAAACAAAAATTATTGCTTCTGATGTGCCTCCTTGTGATAATCTCTCTTATAACAGGGGTTTGCAACATTTACAGACTGGGTTTTCCAGTAGCAATTGTCATTTATAACATTAACCAGTAGTATTGCCTTTTATAATACATAAATCATCAAGAAAATAGAAAATTATTATTAATTTACCAAAAAAGGACCCTCATCAGTTTAGAAAATTCAGGTACTTTCTTTGTGGTTTGTAGATTTTGAACTTTTCTAATTAAATTTATTTGTAAATTCCCTCGTGAAGTTGTTTGTCAGACATTAAAGAAACAATATGAACGACAGAATGAATTGTTTGTACTTAACTTCATATAATTTTAGATTTATTTGTAGTTAATTATACTTAAATGTTAGATATTTATAGGTTTGTCCTCCATCTATAACCGTCGGTTTCTTTTCTGTGACAGACTGCACCACCAGTCACAAATACGGGGGTCGTAATTACTTTATCTACTTTATCGTTTTACCTATAAACAGTAGTCGCATAAAGTGAACGGAGGCCGTAAAAAGATAAAAATAAAAATAAAGAACAACTGAACAAAGTCGATCAAATGTATTTCTGACGCGTAGTGTTTAATCCTTGAAAATCATAATGGTAGCGTCCACCCCATCAGTGGGCGGCGTCACAGAAAAGTCCATGCGAGTAACGGAGAAACTTCACGAATGTAAATAATAAGCGAACAAGGAGGATACGTCCTCGTTCATTCTTTCTATTTTCGTCTTTTGACTAATGCGAACATGCCACGCAGAAAGCCTTTTAGTAACAAACAGAAAAAGAAGCAGCTCCAAGTGAAACGCGAGAAAAAGAGAGGTGGGTAACTAGCTTAGCTGAGTTAGCCCGCGACGCGTTTGCAGACGTGCTACATTAGCCACGTGACGCATTGTTTTATGATTTATATATTTTAGTGTGCAGTAATGTGAGCAGGTTCCCCCATGTTAGAGCATTAATTGAGGTACTACGTTGCTGTAACTACTTTGTTTGCTAAGTTTCTGTGGGTGTTTAACCAAACTTGACATGCACAAAGCAGCGCGTTGCTGTCATTTTAATTTGTGGTTGTGAATATGAAAGAACGCTGAATTTAACGCCGAGCGACAGTATAAATCCATTAACATTATATTAAGCTTGATATGAAGGTTGTAGTCAATAAACAACTGCTGACAGGTCGAACGTCACACACCCGAGCAGTTAATTTTCTATGTTGACCATATTTCGATTATGATTTGTCAAAAGTGAATTAATGGTGAGAGGAGGTGATTATGATACGCATTTTAAGCAGCTTTTGTTTTGCTGTAGCTGGCGCTTGTGTTATGCGGTATGTAAGTGCGCAGACTCAGCGTGAAGTTACGTAACACAAAAACAAAGCGATCAATACACACTGAAGCAGGCTGAATTAACTGCTGTTCGCCTGCAGTTCTGTAAGTACTCGGGTCCAGTACACAGCAAAACAAGCGAAAATAGGTGCAGATGAACTGGTGAAAGCGTTAAAGGAATAATTATGCCATCAGTGTAAAGCACACTGCACTATTCTCATAGAAACTGTAATGACAACAGAGTGTTCATTATGGAGCCTTCAAAAGTCTTAAATCAGAGCACAGGTCTTAATTTTGTAATGTCTTGGCATCAAATATTGCAAGCACTGCAAAAAAAAAGGAATATCCTCTGTATTTATTATTTGTTTTACAGTAGAAAATCAAAACATCCTTAAATTTAAGTTTACTTAAACTTAAGTTTATGCTTAAAACGAGAATAAACATCTGTAAGGGTATAATTTTTCTCACCCATGTGTTTCCCTTTGAATTAAGTCCATATTTCTTAGCCTATTGTATCATCATTTAACAATCTTTAGACATTTGCACAGTTATTTCCATATTTTAGTAGTTCTAGCTACTTATATTTGTAAAATTAATTAAAAAGCAATTGAGATCTGTTGGAAGTTGTATTTTCAAACTTTGAAGCATTGCTATTGTATACACTTGCATTTAGAGACTCTGTTGACTTATTGTGTTCCATTAATTTTTTTACTTATGTGACCCTGGACCACAAAACCAGTCATAAGGGTAAATTTGTATAAAATACTTATAAGCTGAATAAATAAGCTTTCCATTGATATATGGTTTGTTAGGATAGGACAATATTTGGCCGAGATTCAACTATTTGAAAATCAGGAATCTGAGGGTGCAGAAAATCAAGATATTGAGAAAATTGCTCTAAATTAAGTTCTTAGCAATGCATATTACTGATCAAAAATTGTGTTTTGATATATTTACGGTAGAAAATTTACAAAATACCTTCATGGAACGTGATCTTTACTTAATATCCTAATGATTTTTGGCATAAAAGAATATCAATAATTTTGACCCATACAATGTATTGTTGGCTATTGCTACAAATATACCTGTGCTACTTATCACTGATTTTGTGGTCTAGGGTTACCTATTTTCTTTACTTGTTCTTAAAAAGTCTTAAATTTACCTTCAGAAAATCTGCGGAAACACCGGACTGGACGTACAGGATGAAAATACAGAAAACAGTGTATAATTCAAAAACAAACAAACAAAAGCTTTTGGAGTCTTGTTCAAAACAGAATACACTCTTTAAAGTTTGTGTGTACTTACTTAAACATATTTTAGTGGCAAATTTGTATTTAAAAGTGAACTAAACCTGAGAAAAAAATCTTTAAAAACCTCTCTTTGGGAACGTTCTCATTTGTAAAACTGATATTAAAATAAAGTTAACAAAGGCTTTTTTTTCAATGTAAAAACGCAGAACGTTTTCTGTGAGGGTTGGGATTAGCTTGTAAAAATCTGTAACTATCTGTATATAAAAACAATAAAGTCTGTGTAATGTCCCCATTTAGATAGCTATGTAAACATGTCTGTCTCTGTGTGTGTGTGCAGGAGAAACTGGTTCAAGTCACAGTAGCCGAAATGCCAGTGTGGAGAGAGGACCTGGCAGAGACAGGCAGTCGGATACATCAGACAGCGAGACGACAGACATCAGGAGGATCAACCATCAGCCTGGCACCAGAGACAGCAGATATGACCCCAACAGGTGAGTCGGGACAGGTGAAACAGTCACTCCAGCCTTGTCTTATTAATTTAACATGAGATATTTTGGCAGGGGCATGTATCGTCCTGTTTGTTAATCTTATAATGGCTTGTTTTGCAGATTCCGTCTGCACTTTGAAAAGGAGAGCAAGGAGGAAGTGGAGAAGAGGAAGAAAATAGCAAGGGAGAAAATCCTAAAGCCGGTGGCAGAAAAGGAAATGGAGATTGATATGAATCAGATCTACCCAGAAGATAAAGGTATTTATGCTACTGTGTAACTTAAAAGGATAGTTGACCCAAAAATAAAATTACCCCATGATTTACTCACCCTCAAGCCATCCTAGGTATATATGACTTTCTTCTTTCAAGCGAATACGATCAGAGTTATATTAAAAATGCTCAGGCTCTTTCAAAATTTATAATGGCAGTGAATGGGTGTTGGGATTTTGAAGTTCGAAAAAGTGCGTCCACCAGTCTTAAAAAGTACTCAACACAGCTCCGGGGGTTTTATGTAACAAAAATATACAGTTTATAAGTTTATAAATCAGAATCTCTAGCTTCCGCTAACTGTCATACGTGCGTTCACAAAGAGTGGCGTTCCAGTGGATGACGTAGGATTCGTTAAAAAAAAAATAATAATAATAAAAAATAAAAATAACTTTGTTCTCATGAGACTAGCATATTTTCAGCGGAGCTTACGCTATGCATACATCATACGTCATTCACTGGAATGCCAGTCTTTTGTGAACGTGTGTACGACAGTTGGCGGAAGCTAGAGAGTGTGATTTGTAAAGTTTGAAATATGGATATTTTTCTTACACAAACACATTGATTCACTTAAAGGGTTACTCCACCCCAAAATGAAAATTTTGTCATTAATCACTTACCCCCGTGTTGTTCCAAACCCGTAAAAGCTTTGTTCGTCTCCGATACACAATTTAAGATATTTTGGATGAAAACCGGGAGGATTTTGATTGTCCCATTGACTGCCAGGTAAATACCACTGTCAAGACCCAAAAAGGTAAGAAAGTCATCATTAAAATAGTCCATCTGCCATCAGTGGTTCAATCTGAATTTTATGAAGCG